>LZPO01055652.1:30116-43934 GCA_001675575.1 Neotoma lepida | reverse complement strand
AAAAAAAACCAAGTAATCCACCAAGGGGATCAATTCAAATTAATATTATTTTTCTCAACTATTATTCACTGGTACAGTGAGGAAGAAGCAGGAAGGCAAAAGACACATACTTGGGTGGACAAATGAAAGCATTTAGAATATGAATTAAAATGTAAGANTCTGGGCCAGCAAGATGGCCCAGTAGGTAAGGGTACTTGCCGCAAACTTTGACGACTTCAATTTGATCCCTGAAACNNACATGGTGGAAGGGAANACTGACTACCACACGTCGTCTTCTGACCTCCACATGTGCACAGGCATGTAACATGCATGTAAATAAATAAGCGAACATATAAAGCAACAAATGGCTTATAGATGCTTGACAATATAAGAGACATGTTAATGTTGTCAAAAACCTCAGTCTAAACTATTTCTGTCCTGATCTATTTCTCTANGTTTACATTTTGAAGTNTGTAGGTGCATCGGCGCGCGCACATACACACACACCTTCACAAGTCATTCACACCAGATGGTGGGATCTTTGACCCCCAGAGGAAAGAGGAGANGGCTGTTTTAAGAACAGCTGTCGTTGGTGAACACTGTTGGTGAACACTGTAGTCCCTCCCCCAGCTTTTCAGCATGCCAACACACCTCCACAGCATCCAATCTTGGCTGAAACTGCCCTCAAGCGACGTCAGAGGAATTTTTACCTTCATACCTCCCTCTCATCTGTTACACCTGACAGCTTTAATACCCNGTGCATTCAGAAAATTCTTTACAAAAATAAAGCAAATACAAACATTCCACACATGTGCACAAAAGTTTCTACAGTTACCCTACACTACTTGTTGCTAAGAAGTGCCCCATCACCGTACAACAGCAGGATACTAAGCAAAACATGATGCGTTAACTTCACTGGGCTTACAGCAANNCAACTGAGATTGTCAGGCAAGAGGAAGAAGCAAAAGCAGTTAAAGTGAGAGATAAAGCAGAAAGCATATTTGCACATGGATGGAGAAAAAATGAAAAAGGGAAAGTTTTTTTTTAATAAGAGATACATCTAACAATTAAGAATATAGGAAGGCTGGAATTTCTAGAATGTAAAATACGTCAGGAGATTCCAGCGGAAAGATTTCCTAAGTACCATAAATAATCACAATAAGTAATGAATTTATTGATGATCAGAGTCCCACATCAATAGAAGATACATTAATTCAGGGATTGAATGTACATGGTAAATGTCAAAATATACAAAAACTGATGACAGCACAGGAGGAGCTGGTCCTGGGCATGGTGTGAGAGAATTGGTCCTGTTCCTCACCAGCTGCAGCACTCTGGAGAGCTGGCCCTGTACCTCACCTGGGCAGTATGCAAAAGCTGGCCCTGGTGGCATAGGTACAGGAGAACTGGCCCAGATGGTGTGGGTGCAGGAAAGCTGGTCCTGCCCCTCATTGGCTGCAGCACTCTGGAGAGCTGCCCCTGGTCACCTGGGTGCAGGAAAGCAGGTCCTACCACTTGTCTGGGCAGGGTGGGAGAGCTGGCCCTGGAGGTGTGGGCATGAGAGAGCTGGTAGGCTGACCAACTCAGCTACCACTCATGCCCAGATCCAGGGCTTCGAGCTGGCCTATGTCAACATCTACCCCATCTATGAGCTGTTGGAGTGGGTGAAGGGGCCCATCTTGCAGAACCAAAGCTGCAGGATCTCCATGACTCAGGGCAACAGCAGGATATCCAAGGGGAGTCTCAGTGAGGCTCCAGTATTGATAGTGTAGCAGAAACCAGAGGCCTCAAACCAGACCAATGACTCATTGCAATGAGCATTTGCAAGTAAAGTTTGTTGGACAAAAGGACATACTGTGTGATGCACTGTGACACATTGTAGCTTCCATGACAAGACATTTTTAATTTTTATTTTCTATTTACTTTGGGGGGAGGTTACAAGGTTAGAGGGCAGCTATGGAAGATCTGGAAAGTGAGTGGGGTTGGGGTACATGATGTGAATGAAATTCACCAAGAAAAATTATGGGAAAAGCCACATAATAAGTAAACAGCATAGGAACTGAGAAACCTACATTGCGGTGGGAATTNTCAACACACCTCCTTCAGTTACCAAGATGGAGCAAAAGGAACAAGTGGGCTCCCACATTGTAAGGGAGGTCTAGAAAAGGCCCAAAGAAGATGAGGAAGATGGAAACAGGAACATCAGAGGAGAGAAAAAGCTCCTTAGGGATGGCCAGGGCAAAGGCATCATGGTGGAATATACTTGGCTCTGAGGTAATCATTATAGTGAGTTTTCACCAACCTCTTATTTAAAATTAAAACATCAACATTCCCTGTCCTTTTTGTCCCCAAATTTTTATTTCCTTATTTACTATTTTTATTACTTTTATCAGCATCCTTTCAAGACGAGTCATATAATGAATGTCGGGGATCTGTGTCTCTCCTCATGCATATGGGCACATCACAAATGCTCGGAATGCTATTTGGTACTGTGTAGATGCTCATTAAAGTCTATTGAAAACCAGGAAAGACTAGAGAGAGATAGCTTGGAGGGTAGGGATAAAAGAGGGAAGCCAAATGAGAGAGGAGTTTCATGGACACAGAAGTACTTTGTAAAAAGTGTCTGATGGGTGAAGGAGGGGGGCTAATAGCTGGCCAGAGTTTGAGAATGCCAACCTTGTTCAACTTGGTGTGGGTCACATGGTGGTGATGGTTTATGCAATGGTTTTCTGAGAGATCTTAGAAATAAAATAGAAGACAAAGAAAAGTCTTAAAAACATATTTGTGTAAATGGAACGAGGGCATTTGGACAATAGTTGGGAAGGTAGGTAGGATGAAGAAAAAGACTTAAAATGAGAGAAAAAACTCTGTGTGTGTGTGTGTGTGTGTGTGTGTGTGTGTGTGTGTGTTGTTAGCGGGAGCCCAGTGGAAAGACATGTAGAAAATAATGGAACAAGGGAGATATATAACCATACATCTTTCAGAAGAAGGGGAAGGATAGTGTCTAAGGCTCATAGAAGTAGCTGGCCTTGGATGGGAGCACACACAGATGGTTCATCCACAGCAACAGAAGTGAGGATTGAGTATTTGGGCACAGATGCAAGTAAGTGGGTTGATGTATTTGTGGGAGCTTGCGGAAATTCTTTTCTGATTGCTTCTATTTTTCTTGGAGAAATAGGAAGTGGTGTCATCAGCTAAGAGTGAGGAAGGGGAGGAGGTGTGGAAGGCTGAGGAGACAAGGTATGAAATAGATGTCCTAGAAATGGAGAGGGCTTGGAGTTGGGAAATGCCTTGTGACTGCCACACAGCACTGGGAGNCCACNTGGGTTAGTCACTCTGTGAGAACGTGGGGATTCTCCAGCCTCATCACCTGCCTGTGTGGGTGCATGGTCTATGCAGAAACTGTTTTTAATCAGAGTTATATTTTTACCAGACTAGTAAGAAAAGGAGACATGTGGACAATGGAATTGAGGATTAGTTCAGTGAGTGACTTTTTTGAACACTCAATTTAAATAATACAAAGGGAAAAGATGAAATAAAAAGGAAGGCAATAAAATCAATGGTAATAGCATTAAGAATTATAGGGTCCACATGGATGAAGACTTGNTTGATTGGAGAGTGGGATGCTTGACAAAGCAGTTGTGGAGGCTTTCCGCTACTGATAGGCTAGGATGACGGAGAGAGTGGAGGGAGTTGGCCATGGCGTTGGATCCGTTGGATCACCAGAGAAGAAAAGGTGAAGGTATTGAAAGGCCACAGTAGTATAAGGAGCATCTATGGGGTGTTGAACTTTCTAATTATNGTGCCAGGAATCATCATCAGGAAATGAAACTCTCAAGGAGAGAAAGTGACTTGAGTAGGGTTGATAGTACAAGGAGATTCAGGAGATGGTGGAGACAGAACACTGTTCTCATGGTTCCTTAAGACTTGAAATCCTTGCCTTGTCAAAACAGTATGACTCCTGCTAAGCTCTACATGTGCAACAACTTTGGGGGCACATTTAAAGTTTAAACTTAAGACAATTATGTGGCTTTGAGAGAAGCATTTATTTTCTCCCTGCCTGTAGAACACCCATCTACAAAGAGGATGGTAATAGTTATGTCATATCTTTATGTTAAATGTTCAGTAAAGCTAATTACTTAGACTGAAACANGGCTAAATCCTTTATAATCATATGTAAGGGATATTTTCTCTTTCTAGATAACTGAACATTAAGTTGTCTAGAAAAGAGAAAGGATAACACAGCTATGTTTTGTATATATTTTGTCTAATTAATATACTCTGTTATACATGATAGTCACCTTTAAAAATATAATAAAAAAGAGGGCTACTTATGGGATCCACTGCCCTCTTCTGGCCTCCACAGGCACACACACACACCTGTCTCTTATACACATCTAGATGTGTATAAGAGACAGCACACACACACACACACATACACAAACCCTCACACAGACACAGATACATGCATAGAAACATAGAAATAAAATAAATTTCTAAAAAGAACACAGTAAAAAGAAAACACCATAGAACTGTTCATAAGGAGAACTATCTACAGTATACATTTTTGAAGAATACTTAACTCTAACTTGTAAACTATGTAGTAAGTGAAGAAAACATGTCATGTAAATAAATTTTTTTCATTTGTGCTGAGTTCAGAAAAACAAACATTCTAGGTTTTGATAGCTTGGTTAAGTTTTCTGAAATCAGAATTACTTTTTATACTGGAAAGGCAAGACAATGTTTTCAAACATCCTGTATATATACACAGAATCCCCTGGTGTTCTCTTCCCAGGTTACTGAATCTCTAACGCTCTGATATGCCAGACGAGTTACATCACACTGACTGACTGATTTTGTGCTACTGAGAAAACTTCGAATTTTAATTAACAATGATCCAAACTTCCCATCTTCNCAGCTCAGTTTATTGTGAAGCACCTAATAGGTATATTCTGAATAAATTAGAGTTGATCTCATTATTGTAATTACTCTGATTTATGACTATGCTACTCTAAACACCTGTGGTCAGGTCTATTGAGAGGTNTACCTCAATAAAAACGATCATTCCGTGATTCACTCTGAACTCATCCTTGACTCCTCCCTGCCTCTGTTTGTTTCNTGTTGTCTCACTATTGCACTCCTCATTTCCTCCTTGTCTGCTTTCCCCCTTCATCTTACATCCTCGTCTTCTGTATCACCCATTCCTATGCATCTCCCTGCTTTCTGTCTTTTCTGCTTATTATGTCTTGTTCATCATATTTGGGTAGATGGTTGGGTGGCAANCATAGGCACATGTGTGCTTTCTCTGACTCTTTTGCTATCTATCATCCATTTATCTATCTATCTATCTATCTATCTATCTATCTATCTATCTATCTATCTATCTATCTCTCTATCTATCTATCTATCATCTATCTATCATCTATTTATCTATCATCATCATCTATATATCCTCTATCATTTGTCTATCAATTATCTATCTATCTATCTATCTATCTATCTATCTATCTATCTATCATCCATCTTCCTCTCATCAGAATGGCTCATACAGTCAGTGGCCCACACAGAGAAGCATGTGAATCATCCAACAGAAAAGTCATTCTGTGGGACAGTTACCACCATCTGCAAAACCTTCTATAATATTCTAGTAAATGGCACACTTGCATTTGCTCTATGCTCAACATTTAAGTANATAAACAACAGTCACATGGTGTTTGTCATATTTCTAGTTTGAAAGCACCACTGTGTNTACAATATGCTTCTGTCTCCCCAGGGCTGGAAAGCTACCATGGAAGAGACCTTTGATGGACACNTCTCAACTCATGCACATATTCTACATTGCATTTAAAATTCTAAGGTAACTTCTTTTGTGTCAGACACATTAAGTTAAAGTACTTTCAGTTGTTACATATTTTACATGAAATTGTTATATAGAACACATATTTACTTACTAATTTGTGAGAGTAGTAGTATTTGTGTACTGCTGTTTAGNACTTTTCTCCCATCTGTATGTACTTTGTATCCCATGATGCAATGGGCCCAATGCTTCTGATTCTGAATGTGTGTTGTGTCTTGAACTTAGCTGAGTTTGAACTCTGGCTCCTGTACAATCTGACCTCACAACTACTGAGAACAGAGGCACAGACAGGAAGGTCCAGACTGTGTGTGTGCGTGTTGACATAGATGGAGCAGACCTCAGAGTTACATTGTCACTTGAGAAGCAGATGACAGGGAATTCTGCATGCCTGTCTGTGCATATTGATGGTGGCCAGGAAGAGATGTGGAAAAAGATGATTAGCAAATTAAAAGTTGTCTGAGCACAGTCACTCACGAAGTAGGACAGGGAGNCCAGCAACAAACCCACATATCTATGATCAATTGATTTTTGGCAAAAGTGCCCCAAATATACAATTGNAAGGGCAATTTCTTCAATCAACAGTTGGAAAAGCTGGAAATCCACACAGTATGAAAATGAATCCTTATCTCACTGCTNGTACAAGAATGAACTCAAATGGTTTTAAATGAATGACCTAATACTATAAAATGACCAAAACTAAACAAACAAAAAGTATATCTTTGAGAAGCTTAGAGAGGCACACATTTTTGATCCCAGAACTCAGGAGGCAGAGGCAGGCAGATCTCTGTCTCTGTAAGGTTGAGATTAGCTTGATCTACATATCAAGTTCTAGGCTAGCCCGGACCATGTAGTAAGATTCTGTCTAAAACAAAAAGAAAGAAGAAAGGAAAGAAGGAAGAAATGAAGGCAGGAAGGTANGCAGGACGGCCTGNGACACTAGGCAGAGATTGTTAGGAGCCCGAAAGCATGGACAACAAATGAAGAGGCAAATGGGATTGTGTCAGGCAAAAAATCTGCAGAACAAGGAAAACAACCAACAGAGATCNCCAGAAACAAACGTTTACAATCCATTCACAGAATTAAGGGGACTTAGAAGACTCTTGTCCCTGTGACCAATTGCGAGATATAAACTAGTTAAGGAGGGAAAGTCTGTTTAGCTGGCAGTTTCAGGGGCTCCCGTCTTCCATAGTGGGGAGCGTATGGCAGGCAGCTTCTAGAATGGCGTCCACTAGAAAGTACAGAATATCCTTTGCCTTTTCTTCCACTTGGGCTACAAGCCTNCAGGGGAGGGACCTGCCCATAGCCAGTGAGGGGCTTCTCCCCTTAGTTAATCTTCTTTGACTTGTCCTCCCAGACCCCACCTGAGGAATGCTTTACTAACACTCTACGTACTTCTCAAGCCAATCNAGGTCATCCATCACAAGGGGCTAATATAAAAAGATACCAAGGAACTTACTCTAAAAAGAATGAGAAACAAATACCTCTGTTAAAAATGTCAAAGGACTTGAACATTTATCAAAGAAGACAAAGTAGGTGGTAGATTGCCAAAAAAAAGTTCAACATACTGAGTGATAATGGAAATTGAAATTCCAACCAATGAGATATGACTGTATGCCTGCTAGTGTTTAGCTATTGTCATACACATGAAGTATAACAAGTGCTGGTAAGGACGTGGAAAAGGGGGAAGCCTTATATAGTGTTGACTACAATATAAATCAGTCCAGCCATTTTGGAAAAGAGTAGGGAGTTTGCTGAAAAAAATTGACAATAGGAATTCCAGGGTAAGATAGAGGAATAGAAGCTTATTGTTGGAATCCNTGAATGAGAAGAGTCAGGACAACACAATATTCCAAAAAGTAAAGTGGAGAAAGCGCTAAAAATCAAGAAAGAGGTCAAAGGTATACAGCAAAAAGCAGAGTAATGGAAAGACAATTAAGAAAGCACCCCCCACCCCAGTTCTAACCCCAGCTGTGTGGGTTGGGGCANCAGGCAAAGCCTCAACCACAATGTAGGCCCAGTAGGGCTGCCAGTCCTAGATGCAGGAGAAATAAACAGCCCCCTCAAGCCTAAAGTCACTGTGGGGTTTGGTGTGACAGTGAGTGCTCTTATATATAGGCCAGCATCAGAAAAGAAAGTCATTTAGCCACTCCCTACATCTAGAGGGCTATAGCCAGGCTCCGTATATGAAAGAAGGCATATGGAAACTGAGTTACTCTCTCAGACCTGAAAACAAGGAACAACCATAACTCTGGGAGGCTGGAGGGCATCCTGTTACAGTGGCTGGGTAGGAGATGCCACAATAGGCATTCCTAAAGAGGAATGTGGGTAAGCACAGAGTGAGAGAGAAGTGTGGGTTCAGGGAGCTTGGGCTGGAGAGGGCTCAGTGATCAGTGCTGTTACCTTCTTTGTTCCTTGATGGTTTCTATGAAGGCCGAGGGCTCCAAGCTGAGGCAGCCAGGATATGTCACCTGCCCAGGGGTGCCTCGCTAATATGTGCTATTTGGTGCTTAGCATGACTGAGNTCTGAACAATTGCTTGATTTTCCTAGCAGGTGGTTATGGGCAGGATTTCAAAGTCCTAAAACCCAGAGACAAGATACTATATCTCCTGCATGGCAGATCTGTGTCCTGTCTATGATGCACTTGGTGATATCCCTTTGCTTGGATGTTTGTTTTTTTGTGTGTTCACACCTTGGGGCATTCTGGAGTGAGTGGAACCCTTTGCAGGATACAGGTCATGGAGGTCATGAGGGCCAACGCAGTTCCCAGTACACAAAGAAAGAAAGCTTCTAAATAAAATGCAGTCTGGAAGTGACAACTGACTCTTGACAGGCTCAAACTATGACTCACGACTCCTCTGTCCAAACTTAGCAGCTTCCAATATTAGAGGAGTTGAAAAATGGCTTTTTTAATCCTTTGTCTTTAAAAGCAAACAAGAATGAAAACAAACAAACAAACAAAAACAGGCTTTCTTTCCTTTTTATTCATTTTAGTATTTTTATAGCATTTGTTTTGAAAAAGTCACTCAATTTTGTTATTCACCTTCTCATCAGTTCAGCTTTATTTCTGCATTTTCCTTTATTCTTTAATCATACTTCTGCAATCTGTTCTTTTCTTTTTCCTCATTTACTACCCTGTTTTTATTAAATTCTCTTCTTTTTCCCTTTCCTTGTCTCAAAGACTACTATTACTTTTATTTTTATTCATCTTTAACTCTGACCATGTTATTTATTCTCCATTCTCTCTGCCATTTTCTTCTCTGTAGTTCTTATGAATGAAAATTCCTGGAAAGAAGCTGTGAGCATAAGACTGATTGGCTAATTATAACTGCAGTAGAGTGGAGAGGTTGGGATGTTGCAGGTCCAGAACTTAATTATACCTTATCTTGGACTAGCTTTGGCCCCCTTTAACTCCACGAATGGCAATTTCTTGTCATCTCTTTATAGGACATTCTGTGAGTCACAGATAAAAAAACATTTTGGAATTTATCAACTTGCAGATCAGTAGCTTCCACCAACCCAAAAGCTAAGAGTGTCACCTGAAAGCATCTGAGGCTGTAGGACAGATTCCCCCATCTTGTTGAAACTTGCTTCTCTGATGTTTCCATAAATATATATTTTTAAATGCTTACATTTATAACGCTCTTTGTTCTGTTACTATAAAAACTCTATGAAAATGGAGCATGGAACCTGGGGTAACCTAGATCCATGCTTCCAAGGTTATGGTCACTCAAATGTGGCTCCAGAACACACTGTTTCTTACCCTCTTTGCAGTGAGAACTATGTATTTTGTGTTAACAGTGGAATACTAGTTAGATTTAATGTATTGTTATTGTACTTATTTTATTATTTTCCCTCTCTCCCCTTGGTCAAGGGAAGGCCAGAGATGGAGCACAGAATTCTACCTTGTGGGGAGCTATGACTTCAAGCCTGATTTCAATTGTATTTCCACATTGGATTTTGTTTAATGATGTTGTTCTCACGGTATTTATTTCTTTTCTCTGACTAGTACCAGATATTGAGTCATCAAGGAGAAGCTTCTCAATGAGAAGATGCTCATATGGAGTTAGAATGGATATTCTCCTGTAGGGAGAAGTTTCTTGGGCCCACAGTCCAGAAAAATCTTTCCTACTGCAGTCCTGCAGCCACTTATAAAATAATCACTTAGAGGCTTATATTAATTACAAACTCTATGGCCTATGGCTCAGGCTCATTACTAACTAGCTCTTACAACTTAATCCCACCCATTCCTATTAATCTATGTTCTGCCACGTGGATTCATGGCATTACCTGTTCTCTCACATCTTGCTTCTCCTGGAAGTGGCTCAGAAACAACACTCAATGATCAGCTTTGGACTACAAACTCTTCAGGACAGTTCCAAGATGAGATAGATGGTCCATCACATTACACTTCTAGCTAGAACTTCAGACAAATCTTACCTATTGCTCTGAGACTGGCTACAAACATTACAGCTAGTTCTCATGAAACTTAACCATTGTTTTAGCTTTCCTACAGGATCCCACAGAGATACTGTCACCCCCTAGACAGCAGGAAGCAATTTTAAGAAAACGACAACCTCCTCTTCCAAAAGGTTTTGTTTTCTCAGGGTTATGGATAATTGTCATCTGTTAGGGGTTGGTTATAAGTTGTGACAGGGTTGGGGGTGGAACAATAAAGTTTAGACTCAGGATTCTCTTTTTGGAAAAGAAAAAAGGGGAATAGATAGGATAGGACATTAAGGTAGATTATTGTATATACTTGTAAACTAATTTAGCAAATTATCAGCCTTAGATAATTTGCACTGGTATGGATTCTTGTATATTATACAAATGTAAACTATTTTTTCTATCCTATTGAAGATAATTTGTATATTGACACAAATTCAAAACTATAATTGTCATATTGTACATATGTTCCTACTCTTGTTTGAAATACTTTGTATATTGATACAAATGTATAATTTATCATACTGTATGTATGTTCTACCTCTGTTTAGGGTATTTTGTATATTGATACATAGTAAGGATATTGTTGTCATATTGCACTATACATTTCTACCTCTGATTAAGATGCTTTGTATATTGTCACAATTTTGAGGTCATTGTCCTTATACAGTACATTTGTTTACAAACTGTTTACTTTAATGTGAAACCTTTGTCCTTAAGTTATTTAGGTAGATAAGAATTACAGGTTAATAGTCACACATGTTTGTCATATTCATAGTTATATTAGTTAGGTTTTCCAGACTTACAGAAATATTTGTCAGATAGGTAATCTTCAGCCACTTCATAGACCCGGAGAAAATGGCATTTAGATATTCTGATAACTTAGAATTCTGTTGACGTAGACACAATTGCCTCTTGCAGCACTGATCTACTCCTGAGAGAATGTTGGGCAGCAAAGACTTTCCATACAAAATTTTGTCTTCTTCTTGGCAAAAAAAATGGCCTGCTGGGTAAAGAACTGCCTTTGCCTTGGCTACCAACAGTTTGCACACTGTCCTTTCTAGACAAGCAGGACACAAGGAAAAGTGACTGCTTGAACTTTGTCAAGACAGGGTAAGATGGTCTTTCAAAATTCCTGCTTCTGAAAATTGTCTGTCAGATATTCTAGTCCTATAGCCAAAATGGTTGCCCCAGTAGTGCTGAGAAACATTAGGTGACTGTCCAGGCTGCTAGCTGTCTCTGTCAATTCTTGCAAATTTTCGGAAGTTGCTTGCTTGCACTTCCTGTTTACTCAGGTAATATTATTTTCCTTCTCAGGTCTTTGATGGGTTGAAGACTAGATAGTTACAGTTATAATCCTCTCATATCTTAACTAAGAACATTTTAGGTACTAAGGTTAGATTCTTCAGGATAGGGCAGCTATTGCAGTAATCTCTGTGATTTGCCATTTACCTATGGTCTGGACATTTAGTATGTGTTTCTTGTTTGATGTTGTTCTTGCAGGTTGTATTTCTATTTTTGTTTATGTTATTACCGTTCCCCTCTCCTGGACAATACTTGATAATCATTCCTATTATATATAGTTTTGTATTAGGTTAGAACTTTCTTATTTAGAAAAAAATGGGAGATGTAGTGGGTACCTGTTCCACCTATGACCTTGAAGTACCAGCCCCTAGGGCATGGCCTCAGGGATAGCTTAAGACCTGAGGGGCATATACATGTAGATCTCTTCTCTCCCTCATGGGTTTGGACAAGGTGGAGTGACCCAAGTGGCACAAGCAGCATGGAACTAACCATCAGCCTTCCAGGANTCTGTGACGATTTTGCCTATCCTGTGTAGTAAGTTGTTCTCCCCAGTTTATATCATAATAAACTCCCTATACTCCTTAAGCAGACTCCCTTGAATTTCTTGTTATATTCCCAACCCCACAATAGTTGTATACAAATTACAACTTAGAAACATAAAACATAAAATATGAAAGAGCAAAGCTACATGATTCCTCCGAAAGTTAATAACTCCACAAAAACAGAATCTAAATATGCTAAAATGGCTGCAATGTCAGGTAAATAATATAAAAGAATAGCTTAAAAGTGAGCAAAGACCTCAAAAGGGATGCAAATTTTTAAAAAAATCATGGACAAGAAATCAACAAATGAGTACCTAGTCTTTAAAAATNAAAGGAAATTCTAGATATAAAAATTCAATTAATCAAATAAACTCAACTCACCTGAAAGCTATCACCAAAAATAGCAAGACCAGATAAAAGAAAGAATATTAGTAATGAGGACAAAGTTGAGGAATTGTCACACTCAGATAGCAATGAAAACAAAAACACACAAACACAAAAACAGTCACTGCTACAACCTTCAAGATTGCTGAGACACAATTAAGAGACAAACTTACAAATGTGTGGAATTTAAGAGAAAAATCAAGCTTTAGACTAAAGACATGGGGAACTTATCCAAAGAAACAATAGCAGAAAATGTCCTCAATCAGGGCCAGGGGGGTGGACATCAGAGTATACAAGACATTTAGATCCTAGATTGACAGAACCAGAAAAGGAATCTCCCTAAGTTTTATTATAAAAAGATGTGACTGTGAAACTTAGAGGGAATCTTAAAAACTGCAAGAGAAACCCTAAGTAACTTAAAATCTGCCAGAACGAAGCAGATCTCTCAACAGAAATGTTAAAAACCAGGAGAGCCTAAACTGGGAAAGTTCAAGCCTTGAAACAAATAACTGCCAACCAAGACTATTATAACCAGCAAAACTATCCTGCACAATCAAAGCAGAAATAAAACATCTTCCACCATGAGTAAAGCAATTCATCATCACTAAGTCAAAATTGCAGAAGATACTGAAGAGAAAATACATCGGAAAAGAAATTAATATACACACCAGTAAAAAGAAATTGGAGAGGTCTTTGTCACCTATTCCATGATAGCCTCAAACTCACTATACAGCCAAGGATAACTGTGAATTTCTGATCCTTCCTCCATTTTTCAGGTTCTGGGATTACAGTGAAAAGAACCCCAACTCCTTATCCCACTCCCTCCCAAAAAGAAAAAAAAAGCTGATATCTTGAAGTGTTAAGAACCTGGGGATCCCAACACGTGAGGAAGGAGCCATCACCGTGAGACGCCACCAGACCCGACCTGAGGACTCGGCCCGTGGCCACACCCGGAATCCAGCTGCCCAAGGAGTGGAGCCCAACAACTTGGAGGGGTTGATGAAATTGCCCTACTGATCAATCTGGTCAGCTGAGATCCATTTGGGAGAGGTCTCAGATCTACAATCTGGAGAAACAAGATCAGCTGAAGAGTTGGCCAGAGAGCAGAGAGCAACCTGAGAAAACAAGAGAAGGAACCATCCAGGCACTGAACCAGATTACTGGAATCACCCACCCACCCTGCACCAACTGGGAACAGGTAAAACCCCATCTCTGGACTACAGACCAGATCTCTAACCCCTAGGCTCCGCAGGCTCATTATGTGCCCCTCCCCCCAACTATTGGAGCCCCAGGGACCAGAGAGCCGC
>LZPO01055652.1:3417-17879 GCA_001675575.1 Neotoma lepida | reverse complement strand
GCACAGGTGGACAATGCTGCTCCCAGCAGGCATGGGTTATGAAATGAAAATCTCAGTGTCAGGCATAAGCTACCTCCTCAGGAGTTATTGGCACCCAAAACAACANNGGCTATAGCCACTGTTTTGTTTGTCCACCATNACTAGATGGCAAGACCCTATTGCTGAAGACACCACTAACTTGGTTACAGGGCATAGAGGAATCACCAGGAAACTCTCTCTCCTGGCTCACTTACACAGTGCCACCAGGTGCTATGCAGGCTGCTGAGACATCAACACTCTTATCCAGTGCTGGACACAGCATGCTTCAATAATGACCCACTGGCAGGACGTGCCCACTGGTGTGACAGTGGCATGGANAGTGGTTATGAGGGTAACAAGTGCTTTCTGATTGTGCTCCCTCCATAGGCACAATCTTGTGTCTGTTACTATTAAAATGGTCAAAACCCCATGACTGTGGCGATCATAGACTCTAGCAGGAGAATCTACTGTTATGCTTGCTACATTGACATGCTATCAAAGAGCATCCTAAATACTTTATGTTTANGCCTGTAGATTTGAACTACTCTCGACTTTAAAGAGACACTTCTTTTTTCAGTGGGTCNTGGCTAATGCAGAGATTCATAACCGGTCAAAGTGAAGAGTGTAAGGAATTCTGAGTGCTCTGCTGTGTGGGGGATATGTATCTCAACTTCCCACCATCCAAGGATCAGGGAACGTCACCAAAGAGGGCAGTAAAAAAGTCATAGCTGGTGTACGGGAAAGAAAGCTGTGGGGTGCCCACTTCTGGACATGGTGCGCTGTTGAACTCATGAATTCACGGCAGCTCTGGTTATCTGCATGAGACCTGCACAAGATTAAGCCAGTCAAAGTTCCAGCATGGAGGGCACCTGAGGCCCCACCCTTAGCTGAGGAACTATTGACGCTTGATGGCCCCTAGGAGAGGGAGACTCACTCTCCCTTATGGATGGCAGCTGGTAGTTTGCTTATGCTCTAGTTTGTGGCCACACACNGATGCACATAGAGGCAGCACTAATTGGACTCAAGAGGTTATCAATAACAATAATGAAAGATGACACAANGGTGGGAAGGCATGGATGAGGGGCACTAAGTTGAGGGAAGGTGGTGGTGGATACATATATATTGTATGATGCACAAAATTTTAAAGAGTAAAACTATTACTTAAATTAATTTCTAGTTAAGTAATTTATGAACCTGTTCATGTTTGCCAGGAAAGCACAGTTAAATACAGCTATGAATTTATATATACTAATGGACAAAATAATTGCTTCATCAAGAGATTATTATTTATAGTACATCATATTATTACACAGACATTGTAATATAATCATATANATTACATGTGTCAAATAATGCTGATTAAACATACTTAGATTTACATTTAAGCAATCCTGTGTAAAGAGGTTACCTTTGGGGCCTTGTTACTTACATAATAATCATTTAATTTTATGCCATAAAATCTTTAAGTATGCCACAGAATATTTAAGATTTCATCATGTTTAGACCTCTAACCATAGGCTTGAAATGAATGTGAAAATAAGCATCCTGAAATTGTACATTTTTTATAATAAACTAGCACATCTACAAAGTGATTCTATTCACAGATATGATTGAAAACAACCATTAGTTGTAAATTTGAACATCTAAAACATGATTTCACTTCCAGGTTTGAACTGGAAATGCCATTAAGATGTACAATTAGATTGCCCAGCAGGGGGAAATCCCTCCAGGATCCAGCAGACTCTGGAGAGAATTTCAGTTACAAACATGCAAATTCCCTTGAAGAACACTGGGGGGAGTTGATGAACACAAATTTGACCATCAACTCCATCTTCCCCTCCCTCTTACTTAATGGAATTCAGAAGATACCAAAATGTAAAAGCAATCTTTAATTCTGTCCCACAGAACTCTGTGTTTGGAAAAACTAGAGCTGTGTTGCTTCTGACGAGCNGAATAAGAAGAAAATGTGGATTGTGTAATGAGAACATGAAAGAGAGTTTCCCCTAGATGCNGACTGTGGAGAGTTCAGCCTTGTTTTAAATGCTGACAGTCACGGGCGCGGAAGGAGACTTTCTTTTCCTGTTTTGTTGTTTGTTTGTTTCCCGATCCTCTGATAAAATAACACCTNGTCCTGCTGGGAAATTTAGTTTTGACGGTTTGTGCTACAGCTGAAATTTACCAACAAACAAAACAAACACATCCACTCTGTTTCTATACTCTGTTCGCAGTTTNCTGGGTTAATCATTTTATANNGCAGCTCATCGCAGAGAATTTTATTTTCGGGAAAACAAGAAGATTACACTGAGTTTCAAAGCAAAAGAACCCATGGAAATTAAAATTTATTGTTTTGCCAAGTTGGAAAAAAAACGTATCAATGATGGCATGGCCATCTGAATTTAGGTATATTTATAAAAGTGTTTAACATCACACATTCATGCTGTGGTTAAGTCCCGTATTGTCTGCCATGTTGGATGTCTCACATCACGGCACCTTTTTGGAGTGTGTGAGGGAATATTGCTCAGAATGTGTTTCATTTAGCTTGTCCACTAAAATGAAGTGGAATTTGAAATGGGAGGACAACAGCAACTCAGCAGGGAAGAAGTCACAACTTTTTAATGGGAAAAACCTGCTTTGGCAAGTTCCCCTTGCAAGTGTAAATTGAAAGCAGAAAGTCAGCTGGTAACATCCTAAGGAGACTGGACACGGCACTCTGACCTCAGCTCAAGGGCAACCGTCTTGAACTGGACAGGTCACAGTAGAAACCCATTCCCTCCNTGGACCCTCGGCAAATACTTATGAAATTCTCTTTTAAACTCCATTTATTTTAGTAGTTTTCTGTGGTCTCAAATCAGTTGTTTATTNTAGTGGATTTTTATGTCCATTGACATCTGTAAACCCAAAAGGTCTTTGAAAACAATGACTCTGTTTTTGTCCTCTGTTGTGGATAAAACTGAGCTGTCAAACTGAGGTGACTCAACTCTGTACTGAGGGCATAGTGCAGCCTCAAAGTACCTGTTTAGATAGAATCAGTACTGTTCTGTTCAAACTTAAGATAATACTTGTTACTTATTTAAAGAATTTTCTCATTAATATGACTTGGAAGACTAGGCATACATTATGTGATATATCTTCATGTCATCCATGGAAAGCTTTTGAAATATCTAGATCTCTTTTGCACACTTACTTGATATTTGTCCTGCAGATTTGACTCGGTCATCTGTGCCCTCGTCAAATCTCTCTCAAATTGTTCTATCCAAACTTTGGTTTCCTTCAAAATTAGCCTGTCTTCTCTCTGGAAACCAGGAAACAATGCAATGTTATTAGTAACTGCAAAATTAATCTCATTATAATTAGTGTNTAGTACACACCAGGTATTCCTGAAACAAGGTATTTCCTTGTTCTTCATCTTTTTGCAGTATAAGAAACAAAACTGATTCTAGATAAGGTATCTTTTAAGCACTAAAATTATCTTTCTTCCTTTCCCCCATCAACACTAAGGGAAAGTTTGTGTGGACTTAACTTAGAGCACCAGCTTATTAATAAGGGGAAAATGTTTTCAAAATAGAACATCTTGCATCCAAAATACACTCAGAAAACGTGGTATCTGTAACAGAGACATAAGCCTGAGAGTTGCTTTCCAAAACACGGTCATTGATAACCCAGGGAACTGCTATGGATGGGATAAATTTTGGTTGTGAAGGAGTCATCATAATGACATTAGACAAATCACACATACTACTATTTTAAATATATTATTACTCTATTTAAGATATACACAGAAAACACACTTAGACTGTTCAGTATTATTTCTTACACCCTTGCTGAATGATTCTTACTATAGGTTTACCAAGTCATCTGCAGAATGAATTGTCCAGTGTTCATTTACTTACCCGTATCTAAAAATAAAAGCAGAAACATTCCAGTACCAATGAAGTGAAAATTCTAATTTTTCATGGGATTTTCTTTTTTTTTAACTTTATTTTTATGTGTATTGGTGTGAAGGTGTCAGATCACCTGGAATTGGAGTTATAGACAGTTGTGAGCTGCCATATGGGTGCTGGGAATTGAACCTGGGTCCTCTGGAAGAGCAGCCAGTGCTCTTAACTACTGAGCCATTTCTCCAGCCCCGGGATTTTATTTCTTATATGAATGCCAAGGTAAATAGAAACTGATTTCACTTGACGGGTGTGTGTGTGTGTGTGTGTGTGTGTGTGTGTGTGTGTGTACGTGCGCACGCACGTGCGCGTGTACACTAACAAATGGCTTTCAACTACAGCATCATCCTGGCCTGACCAATCACACACTCTTCCTATTGTTTGGACAATAACTTGAAGTCCCCTGTTACATACCCAGGACAGAGACAGGCACACAATATTGGTATGATCCGTGACCTGTCCCATCATTGGGTCTTGTAGATGTGGCTATCTTTTTCCTGAACACGTATTTTCCCCTTTTTCCTGAGATCTCTGAGAAGTTTTTCCTGACATATGAGTCTGAGCTGGGAGTTTCCTAGGCTAGTTCATGTCAACATTTAAAAGGTGTTAACACTCACCTGGAGGGATTGTGACAGCCCAGCTGCTGAGCACACACCCAGACTTCCTGGCTCAATAGATGTGGGAAAGACTCAAGAATTTCTATCACAAACAAATATTTAGGTGACCGCAAGGCTGCTTGTTACCAGTATCAGCATACAGAGCCACACAGAGGACTCTCCTCTGTGAACCTGTAGCAGCCTTAGCCCCTATATCCATCCAGCCTGATGTCTGCCATTGTTTTTATCTCCAGTGGATAATGTGAGGCTTGGCACTCAATGCCTCTCAACAGATGACTATGGAATAATGATTAATTGGTAGTGTATTTATCAAGGAAACACTGAAACTGGAGCCAGCCTGCAAACCCTCAGCTCTAACCCACGATGCTCTTTTGAATGAGCAAGTGAATGTAGTCAAGGTCACATTTTATTATTGTTTGGTTTTCATGCACACAGTGAACTAAAAATGAATGCACAGTTGTGATCCGACAGGGNAAACACCCCCAGCTTATCTCTCATGAATGAGAGGTCAAAGTGGCCGCTCACCCTCCCTTGGTCTTTGTCACAGTGAGGTACAAATGTCACTGTCAGCCTTCCATGGCAGGTATCTTGTCCACATCTGTTGTGACATACACTGGGAACTGACCCTAAGAGCAGCTGCTGGTTACTAAATGAAATGACTTGAAGAATCATTTGAGGAGTGTGCTCTGAAATAACTGTATTAGAGTCTGTCCAACAGAGCCCCCATGGTGTGGGGGAGGGGCAGATCATCTGAGAAGGTAAGGCGATGCAGGAACTTTTAAATGTCTCCCTTTGTAAGAGGGAAATGAAGTTTCAAACAATACGAAGAGTCTCGTAAACTATCGGTTGAATGGCTTTTCTTCAAATGGTGACTCCCACATGCATTTAAAAGATACAGAGGTCTCTTTGCCTACATTTCATACCAAAAACCATCACACTGCAGCTAAAACTGCCAGCACTCCCTTCATTTTTCTCTCTCTTAAACACAAAGGCACATTTATATTTTTATGACATGTTTATAAAGGCAAAAACCTTAGGTTGTATGGATCAAGAAATAAAGATAAGTTCATATTTGACATAAAATTAGTTACTTCTAGCTTTCTATCCCCATGTTGGCATAAGTCTATTGCACTGATAGATATTTGTGACTGGGGTCTAGAAATTATATAAAGAAATATGGAGATTTTAAAAGATAGGCTAAGCACCCAAGAACTTGAACACGGACATTCATTCTGCAAATACTTCTGAGCATTTACTACATAGATGGACTTTGCTGAGCCACATGACACAATATGGAGCCAAAGAGATGTCCTCAGACTGGGGACACACTGGATCTTTACCTTTTCAGTGGTTTTCTGCTTAATATTTTAAGATGTCAAAATAGTCATTTTGCTTGATTTCTACTTTTGTCACATTTCAGAAAAGCCAACATAATCATTATAAATCTCTTTCTATTAGTGCTGTTAAGTACATTATTTGNTNCCTTATTTTAATTAAAAATTAGTGGGCTTAGGTTGGCAGTAATGTTTAGTCACATAGGCACATATTATTTGTTATGCTAGAAAGTAAAGGAATTTGCATGATGGATAATTAACATATTATTATATTATTAACATAAAATTAACATATTAAAAGGAGGGTAAGCATGAAAAAAATACATGCAAAGAAATGGTGAAGAAGCTAAAAAGTGAAGAATGTTCAAAATACTCATTCAAGACTCCTTCAATCTTACCTTAGAATTTTGTATAAAATTGGCAAAAGATGGGAAAACTGGAAATAATTCCTAACAATATGAAAATATATAGACACATAATATAAATCAGGAACAAAATTATGTAGAAAAAGATGAAAATCATTGGGGAGGCACCTGTCTATTGATAGATAATAGTTTAAGGACATATAATGACTTAAAAATGTTTACAGATGGCTTCCAGCAAGTCACTGAAATTAGCTGGCGGGTGANGTTTTTATTTGAACCTGGAATAGTCATATGTGGCAATACATATAATTTGTAAACATGCTTTGAAATCATTTCAAATATTTTAGGTGAAATACGTAAGGAAAGATTATATAGACGCATATTTTCCCCTGTAAATACACTGACGGAATATACATCTCTATGAGTACCACAGTTAAGACTGTACAGTACCTTCTCAGGTTAATCAATAATATTCTGAGGGGAAAAAAGTAATTGAAAGGTTATCAGGTAATTGAACTGAGTCACCTGGTCTACTTTATTCATTTATGANTTAGTACAAATTGCCCACGGAATATCTTAAGTGAAAAGTTTCTTCATTGGTTTTATTGGTTGAACAATGGCATAGTAAATGTACACTTCCAGTAAGAAAATTTATATATATATATATATGTGTGTGTGTGTATGTGTATGTGTATACATGTATGTATATGCATATATTTACATTTGACTTATTTTGTATGTGTGTAATTTTAGGTGGGGCGTGCATGCATCCACAGCATGTATGTGGAGGTCAGAGGACAACTTGCAAGAGTCAGTTCTTTCCTCCTACCATGTGGACCGAGGGATTTGAGCTCCTATTGTCAGCCTTGACAGCATGCTTCTTTATCCACTGTGCCAAACCGCTGGCCCAAGAAAACATATTTTAAGTGCATCCATAACATATTTCATTGACGTAGAGTCATAGAGGGGATACAGAAACCAAATACACAAAAATAAGCTATTATTTTAAAATGGACTAAGAAATTTACTAACACCCAAGTAAACAAATATCAAAGGCTCTGAAGGGATGGCATGTGTCACCCTAATATAGAAACCAGTAAAATCTGCAAAGCTCATTTATACTGTTAGGCACTAATGGCATTGAGAAATGCAAGCTCTAAAATATATTTTAATTATTAAAATATTCAGCTTTAGATGCTTACGTCCTATATATAAAATCTCACATCAAGGACCAAATTTTATGAAATATTTTCTTAAAATTAATATTAAGATGACCAGGAAAATGTCATTCAAGTCTTCCTATTAGGAAAAAGATGGAAGAAATATTTTTTAAATAATCAAAATATGTTTCCGACATTATTGTTAATCTCTTNATATTGAAGCCTCTTTCATGAAGTGTACTGTAAAGTGTGTCTCCTCTGTGTGTGTGTGTGTGTGTGTGTAAGTTCTGTGTATGTGTGTATGTCCTCGTTGTGTGTCCTCTGTTTATGTGTGTGTCCTCCNTATGTGTGTCCTGTTTGTGTGTTCTCTGTGTCTCTGTGCCTTTTTCTATGTCCTTTGTGTGTGTTTTCTCAGTGTGTATGTCCTGTGTACATGTCTTGTGTGTGTGTCCTATGTGTGTGTGTGTGTGTGGTTTTTCATTTCTAAGGCTTTTTGCCTTGAATTCTTGCTCACGGGTATCCCCTTTTGCCCATCAAATGTCNCTAGCCCAGAGTTACTTGTCTCAAAAGACAATTCATATCAGAGACACCCCCACAGTAAAAACTAAAAACCCAGACCACTCACAAATCCACTTTGGGGAACGTATACACATCTCAAATATGAAAGCAAGCTGGAAACTTGTGTTGTGTGGGGGTGACTCCAGTACTTTAAATAAAATTTCTCACCCACACAACACCTTGCTAGTCCAGGTTTTCCGTCAAAACCTACAGGCCTGATCTACCACACCCTGGTATCCACAATCCACACCAGCAAGAGCACAGGCTTCCCTGGAGTCTTTTCTGTGCGTCTCAGGAGGAACATTCACTTTATAATCACGGTAAACTACTCTAATGGTCAGTCTTTTCCTGGATGCTGGCAGGAACAAGAACAAAATGCTTCCTAAACCATAGCTCTAGGAAGCCCAGTTCTACCAACCACTCTATTAATTTTGCCCAGGAGCACCCTGAAACAGCAGCCACCTTTGCTTCACTCCGTCCTTTCCTGAGACATTGACTCATCCTGTCAGCATAATACCTGTTGTTCCTTGTAGACTTGGCTTCTGCTCCCTGACTCTTTCCTTCTTGGGCTTGTTTTAAAGTTTTTATTATTTACTTCTTTAAAAGCATTTGCTTTGTATATATTTTCTTTATATTCTCAAACAGCTCCAAAATTCCCCTTGAAATCAGGGCAACGGAGACAGAGGCATCTTAGAAATTCATTCATGATGTGCCCCGAGTTACTTAACTTTAAAATAAAACTTAAACTGTGTGGTGGCAAATCCATTAGGCTATAGTTTAAAAGAATGCAATACAAGTTCCAAGTATTAGAACATTGTGTCCATCTTGTCACATCCTAGGAAATGAGGCATCTGGTGTGCTGAGTAGAATGCAAAACAGGACAGGCGTTCTACACTGAAACCTGAAGACTTCAAACACCATTGACAATTTAAAATTCAAATGAGAGNAGGAATTCCACTCCAAAGAAAAAAATCTCATAAGACAATTTCATCCTGTTATTTGTCATAGATAATTGGAAATTTACAGTATTTAAGTTTATACAAATAAATTATTGTCCATGCACACAATAACCTGCACAGTTTTTCATATTAATGCAAAAATAACATAAAGTTGCATGGGCACTGTGGAGTTTACATATACATAAATATGTTAGAAAGTAATACCAACATAGTACTATAGTTTGCACTTCCCAGAACACATTCTATCTAGAAGGTCAAATACAGGTCATTTTCTTTTCGTCCAACATTTTAAATTTTATGACAGCGGACATAGGTCATCTGAGCATGTTGAGAACTGAAATGTCATTTAAACTATTGAAAGTTGGCAAATCTAATTACAGTAATTAGAACTCGTGCAAATTATGCCTTATGTCCGTGTTTTCTGTAGATAGATAAACTTTGAAATTCTAAATTAAATTTCAGCAGACCAAGTAGAACAAAGAACCGCCTGACTTTGTATACACTTGAGGTGATGTGTTCAAGACATAAACTGCTGACTCTGCTTAATTTCAATTTAATTATAACATTTATTACTGTCAATGTTCTGCCTGGCGTACTTGTCATATGAAGCAGAGAAATCTTTGCTAACCCCATACTATCTGCAGATACATATTCCNTACTAAGTTGTAATTAAATTNATACCCTTGTTCTCATATAACAATTCAGTCTGATCAACTTCTTCAAAACAGTATGCATGTATAAACTATGGGAAGCCTTACCTTCTTGTAGGATGGAATGGGGTGTGAGTTAGGGGGGTGCTGCTGGAGGGGTGGGGAGGGAAGAGGGGGATCTGTGATTGGTATGTAAAATAAATAAAAAATTTCCTAATAAAAAAAGTATGCTCTCATCATGGAGTGGGCATCAATTCAGAGATAGCAAATCCCTACCTCGATGTCTTGCCCATCACAGCCTGCGCCGTGGATATCAGGATATTGCGTCAGAAACTGGGCTACATAGGTCATAATAGACTTCTCATCTGGCTTGTCCACATCAACATCTGTAAAAACAAAACTCAATTATGAGTTAATTCATTTCTTAGGTGTTTATCAACATCAGTTTTGAAATGTAGCTGCGTCTGCAGTACCCCAAACATCCACCCTGAACCAGGAAGAAAACAGAATTACTAGGAAGAACAGTTTAGTCTGGATGATACTGGGTAGAAATGTTATCACACGGAAAAGTGACACGTATTGAGAGANAGTTTTTGGGAAAGTAGCACACGTTTCTTGTAGGTCATTTTGAGGCCCATTAATTATTCATTGAAGATGCTGCATGATTAATTAGGTCTCCCGTCAATTAATTAAAATACAGTAACATGGGAAGCTGAGAATCTGAGTGAGCATGTGGGATCACAATGCCCACATGTGTGATGCTAGGGTCTGCTTGCATGGTCATAAATATTACCAGTCACAGATAATGTGCTCGGATAAATTTTACTGCATCTGACTCCTCAGAGAGCTTCTTCACCGTGGACATTCCACTTTACAGTGCTTTAGACAAACACTCTCTGAGAGACAGCCTTAATGCATCTCGATCAGCATGGTTGTTGAAGCTACCGATATTCATGCAAAATCAGCATAAATCAGGCAAAAAATGTGTACATATTCAGTAATTATACATGAGGTGAATCTACATATGCCACTCAAATGTATATAAGTTAGTATCAAAAAATAACAACCCCTTCGCAAAGCCACGTGTACAGCCAGAAGCGAACAAAACAGGCTCCAAATACCACGATCAAATAGAAAACTAACTCATTACTTTATAAAGACCCTTTTAGACTTGAGATGTCATTTCTAGGGACTGTTGATGTAAGATTTATAAAGGGAGATGATTCCTGTGACTTAATAAGGGAGTGAAAGATCTGCAGTGTCTGAGATGACTTAAATGTGATCCCTGATGTTGAAGACACCATGTGAAGAGGGAATATAATTGCTTCAAGAAATGTGAAAAGGGAAAGAGAAGCTATATTTAACATATGACCTATGTCATGATTTAATATAGCCTGTTAATTCTGTACTAACATGTAATGTGTAATTTAGTGATATCTAATGCATTCCATTCATTATACAAATATATATATATTTCTAAAATAATTACTATAATAGGTATTATTCTATTTTAATCCATCTCCCTAAAAGCTTATATTCAGATTGGCTATATGGACTTTGAAGAGGTTTGCATTAAGAAAACAGCACACTTGGGAGTGCACTCGTTAGTTTTTTTGTCAACTTGACACAAGGGAGGGTCATCTGGGAAGAGCAAACTGAAACTGGAAAAAGAAATGCCTTTGTCAGATTGCCCTGTGGGAATTCTGTAAGGCATTTTTTTGATTAATGATTGGTGTGGGAGGGCCCTGCTCACTGTGGGCGGTGTCACCCCTGGGTGGGTGACCTTGGATGGGTAAGAAAACAAACTGAGCAAGCCGTGGAAAAGCAAGCTAGTAAGCAGCAGTCCTCTGTGGTCTCTGTTCCTGCCTCTAGATTCCTGTGTTGAGTTTCTGCTCAGAGTTCCTGGTTCTTGATGGACTATAAGCTATAAGATGAAATAAACCTCTCCTTCAAGTCACTTTTGGTCGTGTTGTTTATTGCAGTGATAGAAAGCAAACTAGAGCAGGTATTCTCAGTTTCATGTTTAATTAATATATATATATATATATATATATTGATATAGGGTCTCACTATGCAACTTTGGCTGGCCTAGAACTCACTATGTAGACCAGGTTGACCTTGAACTCATGGACACCCACCTGCCTCCCAAGTGTTGGTATTAAAGGTGTGTCACCACACCAGGCTTGGTCTCAGTTTCTGATCAAAAAGTTCTTCTATATTAGGGGATCAGAAAGACTTTGATTCTGCACCAGAAACTCTAACTTATAAAAAAATAAAAAAGAGGGATTCTAAGTGTCTGTGCCTGAGTATATGCATGTGTAGTTGCCAGCAGAAGCCAGAAGAGGGCATCAGATTGCTGGAACTGGAGTTACAGGCTGTTGGGAGTCACCATGTGGGTGCTGGAATCTGAACCCAGGTCCTCTGTGAGAGCAGCCAGGGCCCTTAACCACGGAGCCACATCTCCAGTCTCATGATTTGTCTTTCTTTCGTCCTCTAAGTTGATGGCCGAAGAATGTACAGTCTTCCACTTGACTATTTTGTGGGAAAAAAATGAGGCCAAGCTCTTGCCTGTGCCTGTGCTAGAGAACACTGGACCCAACGCAGGATCCTCACTCAGCCAAGGATTTTCACAGGCCTCTCATCTGAGGGAGTCCACACAGGTCTCTGGGAGTTTTTCTTGGAAAATGCAAGGAAANACTGTTTGTTGTAGAGGCATGGGAGCTCGTTCTAAAAGTTCATTTTTAACAAGTCGGTATTCACTGTGTGTTTACATTTATACNTAATGAATGTATAAATTACTAATTAAGTAGAAATTCCATAATTACTAAGCCAATAAAAAAATGATCTATAGCAGTTGGATAACCTGCTTGGCCATTTTTATTTCACCATAATAAACAACTTACTCTTTTATTAACACTTATTGAAGGTATCAGAATTGTCCCTGAGGGCTATTTCTAAAATATCTTCAAATTGCCAGCCTTTCCAATAACAACCAGAAGGATAAATATTAGTCACCCCAGGGAACTTTGCTGACTGGCACTCCAACACTGGGTGATTAGCAGCATTTCTAAGTGCTACCCCTTGTGTAAATATGTGATCTTTCTTTTCTGGTTTTCCATTTCTTTCAGACTTTGGGGGTGGGTATAGATAATTATTTTAACTTGTCACTGCCCCCCTCCCTCACANATATTCCACGAAAACCTTTCAGCAGAATATCTTTTATAAAAATTAATTCTTTGAGATTTCATACAATATATTTGATCATATTTACCCCTAATTCTTCCCAGACCCGCTCCTACCTGCCTCCTCTTAAACTTCATGTCCCTTAAAAAAAAAACTATCAAATTCCATTTGTATTACCCACATATTCCTGGGTGTAGCACTATGTACTGGAGCATCACTGACCTACCAGGAGCCCCACCCTTAAAGAAAAGTAACTCTGCCTTCCCCAGAAGCCATCAGCTGTCCATAGCTCCTCAGTTATGGCTGCACTCATGAACTCCATCCCACTCTGTGCTAGAATGTTGACTAATCTGTTGTGCAGGCAACCACAGCTACTGTGAGTTCATGAGTGTGGTGGTCCAGTCATACTAGAAGACACTGTTTCACTCCTATTTTCCCCAATGACTACAAGATTTCTGCCATCTCTTCTGCATGTTCCCTTAGCCTTGGGGAGGTGGGAAGGATACAGATGTCCTGTTTGTGACTGAGTACGTCACTGATGTTCATTCTTGACACTTTGACCAGCTGTGTGCTCCTGCATTAAACACCATCTAGTGCTCAAAGAAACTTTGATGAGGTCTGANAGCTGCACTGATCTTTGGGTAGAGAAATATGAATTTAGAGCTATCAAAGGTATGTTTTAAGTTCTGTACACAAGGCTGATATGCCAATGGCAAAGAGCTGCCTGGACCATTGGCATCATAATCTATTCCCCNCAACAGGGTGACAAACATGTAGAGGACACACAGAGTAGATTGTTATTATTCTGTCATGCTCTCTCCAGCTTCACATTTCTTTGTGGACTCCCAGAAGTCATGCAATGTGTGGGTCAGGTACATGCAAGCATGCTATGGCCCTCGTATAGCACTTGAGCATTGTTCTGTGTACCTTCGGGATCAAGCAGTCTTGGGATGCCCAGATGAGTTTCAGCGATGGTGAAGGCGTCCTCCAGGTTTTCTTGGTTAGATCTACCTTTCACTTTCTCCAGGTCCACCAGCTCAGGCCGGATGGCATGGATGACNGAATGAAAGGCCAACCCAGTTCTCCAACTCTTCCCAAAGTCCTTCACCTCTATTCCGAGCTGCCTGAGGGTGAGCAACACAGAAAACAAGGTCACATCCTAAACTGATACCAGNGCTTTCTTTAAGGTTTTGAATAAAACCCAGTCATTTTCACCAAAGAAATACTCTGTCAATCAAAGAGAGTATATCAATCACAATTTTAGAGGGTATTAAGATGAACACATTTTAATTATATAGTTTTCTTCCTTTTCCTTCCCTTTTTTAGCTTCTTCTTTTCTTAATTTGTTTTGAGAGAGTCTTACTATGTAGTTCAGTTTGGCCCTGACAATTCTCCTGTCTCATGCTTGTGAAAGTCTGGATTAGAGGTGAGTACCACCCTGCAGTATTTTCTACATGATATTTTTCAATTATTGTGGTACCCATTTAGAGCACATTTTTATGCTTGCTTTTGAAAATGGAATTATATTAAAATGTGTGAAAAATTTTTTAAAGGGAAAANTATTAAAACATAAAGTAGAGTAAGTCTCACTGTGTCCTGTGAGCACAGGCTTAACAGACTAAGATGGTGTGTCTAAGTCACATCAAGCACATTATAGAAGGTAAAGACAAATCAATGCAAATC
>LZPO01055651.1:47036-58321 GCA_001675575.1 Neotoma lepida | reverse complement strand
GGTGAGGAAATGGGGGGCGAGGGATGGAGGATCAGAGCATAGGGGAGCGGGAGGATCGAGCTGGAACAGGGACAGAGTGGGAGAGCAAGAAAGGAGATAAAATGATAAATGAAGAAATCATGAGANTAGGGAGAAACAGAGTGCTAGGGAAGTTCCCAGGAATCCACAAGGATGACCCCACATTAGACTACTGGAAATAATCGAGAGGGTGACTGAACTGGCCTACTCTGGTGATCACATGGATGAATACCCAACTGTCATCATGGAGCCCTCATCCAGTGACTGATGGAGGCAGATGCAGAGATACACAGCTGGGCACCAGGCCTAGCCCCAGGAGCCCAATGGGTGGGAGAGAGGGGGCCTTCTATGAGCAAGGGACAATGAGATTATGATGGGAAGGTGTACAGAGATGGCCAGCCAAACTAATGGAGACACATGAACTATGGACCCATAGATGAGAAGCCCCCATGGGCCCTCATCCAGAGATGGATGGAAGCAGATGCAGAGATCCACAGCCAAGTGCCAGGCAGGGCTCCAGGAGTCCAACTGATGAGAGAGAGGAGAGATTCTATGAATAAGGGACATTGAGATCATGAAAGGAAAATGTACAGAGATGGTCAGCCAGGCTGGTGGAAATGCATGAACTGTGGACCAATAATTGTTGAGACTCCATGGTGCTCGACTGGGCCCTCTGGGAGCTTGAGACAGTTGTTTAGCTTGAACTGTTTGGGGGCCCCCAGGCAGTGGGATCGGGATCTGTCACTGGTACAGGGGCTGGCTTTTTGGAGCCCAGTGCCTATGATGGGACATCTGGCATAGCCTTGGCGCAAGGAGGAGGGTCTGGGACCTGCCTCAACTGAGTGTGCCAGGCTCCGGGAACTCTCCATGGGAGACCTTGTGTTGGAGGAGGTGGGAATAGGGGGTGGACTGAGAGGGAGGCCTGGCTGGGCAAGAGGAGGGAGGAGAGTGGGATCTGAGATTGGTATGTAAAATGAATGGAAAAGTGGAAAATCTTTTTAATAAAAAAAGAAGAAAAATAAACTAAAAGTTGAAATATATTTTTAAGCAAAAGAATAATTTGAAAATTTTAATACATTAGTTGAAACATCGACTTAAAAACTTAAAAACTATTTTTGCACAAAACAGATTACAAACAATAAGGGAGACCAGCTCCCTGTTTTCCCCCCAGGGTACTCTTTAGGAGTGAGAAGTGAGAATTATGTAGAGAGAAGTATAGAGGGGAGAGAGACAGAAACACAGCATAGCTCGGGAAAGCCTGGGTCAAAACCCACCATCCCCTTTTGTCTCTAATAAAGGGCTTCTAAAGGAATGCCAATGGGTGGAACAAAAGTCCTTCCCCAGCACAGCCAAGTGCAGTCCATTCCAGGTACCTGGTGACCAGGCACATGGTCAAGCCATCCTCTAATACAACCCTGCTGTGTAAAGCAAGCTCAGATCTCACTAGAAAGTTTTTGTGGGCTACCACAAAATAATATGTTAAAAACAAACAAACAAACAANAAGATTGAAACTAGGCTTCAAATTGTGTGTCATAGCCTTCACATAACTGGACAGTATAGAGGGCAGAGAGACCTTTGAGAACATGTGGAAGAAGAAGGGACNCTAACCCAGGACCTGGCTGATGGCCTTTGCAGCAGAGGATCAAGGATTCTCACACTTTTAACAGNTGTTTCATATATTTTNCCCTTGGCAGCAATAAACTTGAACTTTTCTTGAATTCCCACCACAATTTAAGGCAAAGAACATATACTAAGTCCTTTGCAGGAGTCACAGCTTCTGATTTAACGTAATTGGATTATAAATCCACCCAAAGCACCTGCAGAGCCAACCTACATTCTCTCTTATGGATTGAGAAAAAGAAAAAGACCATAGCAACCTTTTAAATATTAATGCTATTTTATAGATGACCAATAATAAATATTTTAATAATAATAATTAATTCTTTGAGAAATTCATACAATGTCATTTAAACATATTCATCCTTCCCTCAACTCTTCTCAGATCTTCCTTCTGCATTCTGACCTCCCTACCAATCGGATTTTGAATCTTCTTCTCCATTTTGAAACCCATTCACTTGGTGTTTCCCAACTATTCTCTTCTGAGAGAAGCCTGCCATGATTTGTACTTGACCTACTAGTGGTTATACCACTAAAGAAAACTGACTCTCCCATTCCCAGTGGCAATCAAATGCCAATATCTCCTCAGTTAGTGGTGGAATTTTATGTCAATCTCCCCTTCTCACTCTATCCTGGGATTTTCAACCTGGTAATCATCTGGAAGATTCAGCACTATTGGCTAACTTTCATGGTACTGAATGGTGCTGTGCATACTACTGAAAAAATCATTATTCTCACTCAGTTTTAAACAATTTGAGCTACAGCAAAGACTGGCTTGACACGATACAAACACTGGAGCAGGAATTATTGTTATGGCAGTAACCAACCACTTTCTGTCTAAATCTAAGGCCCATTCCATTAGATGNAACCCATTCCTGGCATTGTTAACAGGAAGAAAAACCTAAGGAAAGNTAGGTTGTAGGTCTTATGAGAGAGCCTAATATGATTATTCTGTTCAATGGGTGCTGTATTAAAATGGCTTGTGGTGACTTCTTGTTATAATAACAGATGATTGCATTTCTCAGCTCTCACCACAAAAGCTTCTTCTTGCAGTAGATGGGAACCAACTGGTCAATGTGCAGGAAATAACAAACTGGGGTGCTCAGACCTTAATAAGATGTAGTACGACATCCCTCTACATAGTGTTTGAGCATCATCATGGAAAAATGAGTGGGGAGATTGTAAGAGCCAGAGGTAGTGGATACTTCAAGGGCTAGTCTGATATTATCGGGAAGTTTTACATATGAACATGCAGTGATTGCAACATTTTTACAAGATTTAAGCAAGCTGAAACTTAACAACTTTTTTTNAAATTTGATTTGAAAGTCACCAAAATTGTATACCTGACTAATGGTAAGACAATTAATTGCATGTTTTCCATTGAAAAGCTATTGTCCAAACTTGGATATGCCTTATTTGTCCTGCACCCCAATCTTGGGAAGAACATATTCCCATTTGGGTGAGTCTTGTTTGCATTTGAGCATCCCAAGATCTCCTCCTGGTAAACTGGGGGTGGGAGTGGGGTGGGTTGGAACATGAGGGATCAGGTTGGGCAGGTTGGGGGTTGGACAGAGGGAGAGAGTAATGAAAGAGATGTCATGATGGGGGAGGGGAATTTTGAGGTTAGGGAGAAATTTGGAGCCAGGGAGACTTCCAGAGTATCCACAAGGATGACCCCAGCTAAGACTCCTAGCAATAGTGGAGAGGGTGCCTGAACTGGCCATCTCTTGTAATCAGATTGATGACTACACTAATTATCATCAGAGAACCTTCATCCAGTAACCGATAGAAGCAGATGCAGAAATCTACAGCCAAGCACTGGGCCAAGCTCTGGAATCCTGTTGAAGAGAGGGAGGAAAGATTCTAAGAGCCAGGGGNAGTCAAGGTCATTATAAGGGAACCCACAGAAACANCTAACCTGAGCTCTTAGGAGCTCATGGTCTCTCGACTGATAGCTAGGGAGTCTTCATGGGACCGACCTAGGCCCACTATATATGTGTGACATTTGTATAGCTTAGTCTATTTGTGGGGCTCCTAGCAGTGAGATCAGGGTCTGACCCTAATATTTAAGCTTGCTTTTGGGAAGCTATTCCACATACTGGGTTGCCTCGCCGGGCCTTAATAGAAAGGGAGGAGGTTACTCCTACTTCCATTTGATANGCTTTGTTGACACACATGGGAGGCCTGTGCCTGTCTGAACAGAAAGAGAGGAGTGTTTGGGGAGAGGGGAGCCAAATGGGAGGAATGGAAGGAGAGGAGGGAAGGGAAACTGCAGTTAGGATGNAAAATAAATGAAAAATATATTAACTAAAAAAAAAGGAAAAAAAAGATATCATTAGTAAGAGTCTCCATCTCTGCTTCATAAATTTGCTAGTCTTGAGTACATTTTCATGCTAAAAATCCAAATCTGTGTTTGTCCTAGATTTAGAACTTTAAAAGTTCTTATGAATTTCTCTGGAATTCCTTGGGGTTGCATTATGGAGCTCTGTTTCTGTTCTCTCACTGTTCATATAATAGAAATACAAAGAGTTATCAGTAAATGTATGAAAATAATGTTTACTCAGGTAGAAAAGTAAATTAAAGGTTTTTTTCTTAAAAAAAATGAAAATTAAAAAAAAAATCTACATGAAGTCTTTGAGAAGATTGGTATTTTTTTTAAAGCATTACCTAACTTTGAAATGGAAGGAAACCATTTCATTCCCACATTATAGTTGGGCCTGGATAACATTATAGTAAGTGAGATTAANGCACCCGAAAGGACAAAAGCTACATAATAACACATACTTAAATATTCAACTCAAGAAGCAGAGGGAAGTAGTAATTTCTAGGGCAAAGAGAGGGACATTGGCTGGTTTCTCATTAAAGTGCTTGGACCTTCATGAAGAGCAGATGAGCAAGGCCCAGAGGGCCATGGTACAGCCTGTTCTCTATAGTGAATGATCATTTGTTGTGTATATTAAAAACTTGCCATGATGGTAGAACTCATATCCACATCAGAAAAAAAATTTTACTATTGATAAGATAAATGAAGAGGATGCAAGAAAAGGTCTGGAGTTGGTAGATCACTACATGGCATGGATAATGTTCATGGTTTCATGGTGAGTGCTCATCTCCAAACTCCTTTAGCTGTACACTTTAAATATGTAAAAATTTGTATGTATGACAGCTATATTTCAATAAAGTCTTTCTCAAAACATACATAGAAACACACACATATGTGTGTGTGTGTGTGTGTGTGTGTGTATGTAAATTGCTACTGAAAGAAACAACTGATGATAAAAATTCAGGTATTTTGAAATTCATTTCTGCTTATCAGCTATGTTGCATCTACGTAGAATAAGAAGTTCAGGGAGTATGTAGTACATTTAATATCTTGGAAGCAGAAGTATTCATCCAGAAACATAATTTCCACTGAAGATGATCGGAGATTACCAGTTTTGTCAAGGGTCAGGTTTATTAGAAAGGATAAAGGATAGCTACCATTACAGGTTAAATATGATTACAGGGAACAAGCTGACAACATGGGTGAAAATGACCAAGACATTCAGTTGGATATATAGATGGGAGAAAATAAGATGTTTTTATTTTCCAGTTACTTNGTTCATTGTTGCAAAGGTTAAATTAACATATGTAGGTATATATGGAGATATATCTATAGCTATAGCTATAGGTAAATATAGCTATATACATATTACATAATATATGTGCAATACTATATTATATATGCAAATATAGCTATATAAATATAGCTATATACATTTGTATATATATACAAATACAGCTATAGCTATAGATACAAAGATAGATGATAGATAGATAGATTTTTTTATGTAACAAGTATAAGACACTTAAGTATAATATTATTTTTATATTCCCAACTAAATATATTGTTTGTGTGTTGGTGTGTTAGAGAGGGAAGGGGTGACATAAGAAGTTTTGAGTAATTACCTGAAGATGCGAACACAACTTCATTCTTAAGTGCTTAGGAAAATTGATGATTGTTGTGTCAGAAGAAAATAATTGTTGGGCTTAGGAGATTAAAATTATGTGCAATAATGGTGCCCAGTTAGAGGGAAATTGGCCAGACATGCTTGCTCAGAGCATCAGAGTCTCTGCATTCTTGTCTCTTCAGGGTAAGCACATTCCTTTCTTAAGGTACAGAAAACGCACTTCTGGAAGAGAGCTTCATTACTTAGCATGGAGTAAGGTCAACTCAGACTTTGACCTTTTTGTATGGGACTAGATATAAGAAGCAGGTGGAAATGAATTTAGCTATTGCTGCCTTTTTTTCTTGTTGGATTTTTCCCTGAGAGCCGGCTGTCACAATTTGAGATTGCATGTTCTGAATTGCAACAATCTAGAGACTATTAATGACAGGTTTTTATTTCCATTCAGATAAACAGTACAGAATAGGTTTTTGTATAATTTGCAAGAGATAAATATGAAGAAAGTTGGGAATATGTATATCACCAAAAAAAGAGCTAGTCTTTTCTTAGAAAGTGAGATTAATTTATACATATTAACATAAATACCAATTTCTAGGGGAAAATCTTGTCAGCATAAACAACAGGAGCTCTCTAATGTCACACAAGGTAAAGGAACAACAAAANAATGTATATGGAAATTGCCTGAGCAATTTGGATAAAGAAGTATGATTTCTATAGTCACACTGATCATATAGATCAACTTCAAATGCATTACTACTGTCTTTGAAAGGTTTTCTCTGCACATGACCAAGAGCCAACATAGATTACTTTCTAGAGATATCATTACAGTTAAGCCACATTATATTTCCATGGTAAATTTGAAAATGTTAATTATTATCTCAGTTCACCCATGTATTGGTATAATTTAATAATTCAAGACATGGGTACTATAGATTTTGATGGATTAAGTCTTTGTTTTCCTTCTAGAAGGTGTTGCTTCCTATGTGCTTGTTTTCAAGACTGAAATGGTACTTCCATCATGGCGACAGTTGTGCTAAGATCTGAAGACCTACTAAGGCCTATGTGCCTGTTAAAAAGGGAAGCAAGTGACTTTTAGTAAGAACATAAATCACTGTCTTCAAATAAAAGACTAAAGGACAATTCTTTTATTTCCTAGGGTACTGCAGGGATTTTACCCAGTCCCAAACTTGTTTATTCTTTTTTAAATTTTGTTTCTTTGGGTATTTGCATGTGGGTGCCACGGAACAATGTCTCTAGCTATAATCTAGTTTTGTTTATCCACAAGAACAGGAGGTCTAAGGATCAAAAGTTGTGTATCAGACATGCAAACCAATACTGATTAGACAATCTGTGGTACCTACCGGAGTAACAGCTAGAGAATTGTAGTTTCATTATGATCTTTCCATGCTAAATGATATACGTTACCAAGACCTAAAAACAATACCTAAACACACACACACACACACACACACACACACACACATACACACACACACACAAACAAACAAGACCAACTCAGCTACCACCCAGACCCTCATCCTGGACCTTGTGTTGGCCCACCCTAACATCTCGCCCATCTATGACCTGCTGGAGTGTGCGAAGGGACTGGTCCTGGGGAATGGTAACCACGGTATCTCCATGACTCTGGGCAACAAGAGGCTATCTGAAAGGGGTTTCAGTTAGGGTTCACAGGTGATGGTGTGCCAGAGTCCTTGAACTAGACCAATGACTCATTGCAATGAGCATTTTGTGGGTGGAGCTGCATGGAAAAATTTGCAGAGAATATGATAGTATATATAAGTGANCATAAAATTTCCACAGGTTAACTCCTCCACTGATAAACACTTTCAGCAAAGTAGCTGGATGCAAAGTTAACTCCCCAAATCAGTAGTCTTTCTATATATAAATGACAAGTCAACTGAGAAAGAAATCACATAAGTAGCAACTTTCACAAATAACCTCAAAAATCTTAGGGTAACTCTAATCAAACAAGTGAAAGACTTGCATGATACAAACTTCAAGATGTTGAAGAAAGGAATTGAAGAAAGTATCGGAAGATGGAAAGATCTTTCATGCACATGGATCTGTAGGATTAATATAGCCAAATCCTACCAAAAGCAAACTAGAGAGACAATGCAATCCCCATCCAAATTCAAACTCAGTTCTTCACAGAACATAAAAGGACAATTTTCAGCTTCATATGGAAACACAAAAAACCTAAGCTAGCTAAAAACACTCCTGAAAGATAAAAATCACTGTTGGCAGGCTCACCATTCTCAATTCAAGTTGTACTACAGAGCTATAGTAATAAAAAACAAAATGGTATTGGCCCCAAAACAGACATGGTGATCAATGGAGTATAATTCAAGACCCAAACATAAATTCATATACCTATGGACACCTGATGTTAGATGAAGAAGCCAGAAATACACACAGAACAAAAGACAGCATTTTCAAAAGAGTAGTGATAGTCTAAGTGGATGACTATACATAGAAGAATCCAAATAGATCCACACTAATCGGTCTATACAAAATAAACTCTACATGCATCAAAGACCTCCACATAAGGTCAGGTGTACTGAAAATGAAGGAGGAGAAAGTGAGAAATAGCCTTGGCACAATTTCTTTATTTCTACCTGTTGACAGAGGAGCCTCTGCCCCCAAACCAGTATCTGTGAATATACCACTCCTTTTGTTTTTTTCTGTTTCAATTGCATTTAATACAAAATGTCAAACTGTGGGTTAGAACATAGCTCAGCTGAGAGAATTCTTGTCTAGCACCTGTAACCCTTGCATCTGACCACCAGAACCCCTATAAACTGGATGAAGTGTACATGTATGCAATCCCAGCACAGAAGAGGCAGCCAGGAAGATAAAAAACAATCTTTTATTTCACAAACCACTGCTCTCAAATTTAATGGCTCACACTTTTCTTTTTTCCTTTTTGGCATATAAGGAAATTAGCTCCGTTTCCTGGCAATTAGTTAGAAGTCCTTCATTTTCACTCTGTTGAAGACTGAAGGACAAATCAGTGATAATAGAATCCAGCACTTGGGTAGTCAGCTAAGATTCTTGTCTAGGAGTCATTTATCATGGAAATGCTGCCTGCTCTTTAAAAATAATGCAAATTTGAAAACAGCTTTCTGCATGATTGAAGCCTTTGTCAATAGCCTACCACAGCATAAGACAAATGTTAACTTTATTCTGAAGTGATAGATTACTTTGGGAAAGGTATAATTAGCTGAATGTATGTATTTATATATATTCCAAACCTTCTCTTCACCACTTACATCTTCTATGCATCTTATATTCACACTCTTGTAAAGTTTAGTAGATTGAAAATTTCATTATTTTTTCTGTGAAAAAACAGAAAATATCTTCATATATATATATATATATATATATACATGTTTTTGGTTTTATTCAACCTACAATTTCATCAATATTTTAAGGAAATATTAGCATTCTAGGACAGTATCTACATTAACTATATTTATTAACCAAATTCAGAAAGCATAGGGTTGATTACCCATACAATGCTGGGTACATGGATACTCCAAAACAGAAAGCAAAGTTGTTATTATTATGTACAATTTCAAAACCTTAAAGTTTTTAAAAATCTAAATATGCAGTGCATGGGTTTTAATGCAAACAATATTAAAAAAAATGGGCATACTCTCTGTTGAGGTTTATTCCTAAGTAAGAAAGAAAAAAAAACTATACCAAAGTCTGTCAAAGGGACACAGAACTTGTTAAAATAATGGCAATATACTAAGAGTTACTGATTAATTTCAATTAGTAAATTTATTTATATTACTCAATAAAATGTAGTTGATTATACTTAAAATATTGCAATAAATTTTAAATGGTTTATTATTTTACTTTGTAGTTACTTTATACCTTGTCAAGTTATTTGAATATTCTGTTTCATTNAACCTAAATATAGAGCTGATCTTACTGTACTATTATTAAGTTCTCATGGTAATTCCTACTCTTTCAACCCTAAAATATGTTAAAATATTTATAAATAAAACGGTGTCATTGTTTTAACTAAACAACTCCAAATATACAAGTGCATGTGTTTGTTTAAGATGTCCCACCTGAGTACTGTGTGCCAGCTTATAAGCTTTCCTGGATGCCTCAGTTGGCCTTGTAGTGATTGCTCACAAANCTTTCTCTGCTTCTATCCTGTCTCCTGAGTACATGTTACTCTCCTGCTGGGACATTTGTCTACTTTACACTTTGAGGCTCTCACTGTCTAGGACCACACTTCTGAGAAGACGTTGTTCTTTCCATGTCAGTGCAGAGCCAACCTTTGGAANTGATTTACTGGTCAGGAACCTCTTCAGCTGTCAAAAACATTTCACTCAAGGGAATGAAATGCAAAATAGCATCACTGAGCTCCCCTGTGGGTCTAACAACTCCTACTAAACAATGTTCAATGAGACTTTTATTATTCTATGGCTCCTTATGAGAATGCTAAGTACACACCACTTCTTCTCAGTATTCATCGAAACAGTAAAAGCATTCGCAGATTTAAAAGCAAGTTAGCTCTTTTCCATAAACTAGTAGGTTCAGTTAATTATTGCCCTTCATATATTGGTTTGGAACAGGTGATATTTCTTTGAGCAAATTTAGTGAATAGGCCAATTTCTTTCTCATTTATTTGGCGTCTATTACATTCAAGGTATCTTTCCTAGTGTTGCTGATGTGAATATTCGTGATATTCTATAGGTGTAGGATTCATGTATTTGCTCTAAATTCACAATGGAATATTCTAGAATGCAGAAGTGGAACAACCAGTACTTGTGGCTTTGAGATTTTACCTACACTGGATATTATTTAAACTGTGAGGGATTGATGAGGTCTGCAATATGAATAGATCTTTAAAATGAGAGGAATTTGTTTGTCTGTCTTCTNTGAGCCACAGAGAAAACTAAAGAAGGAAAGAAAAACAACTTTGGACTGTAGTGGATCATCAAGTAAGGTGCTTTGATGTTTTTGCATTTGGAATANAACTGACTTCAGGCCACGCTGAGAAGGTAAGTTGGAGAGGTGGAAAGCCTTAGGGCAGGAAAGCGATGCAGAAGTTTTCAGAAATTCATTAATTAGCTTATCTACCCACATCCCGGAATATAATTTACTCCACAGCAAAACACAGCTGATCCCTCAGTTTAACTGCTGAGCTTCAGCAACTGCAGCATGCCATCACTCCTGCAGGACGGAGAGATAAGTAGTGAGGCTGAGTACTGTGGCCATCTTAATATTCAGTTCACCTCTTTCACCCTTTGCCTCGGGGCAGCTCACATACTTTGCACAGCCTGAACTTTAGCAGAATTTGGAAGAATTCACCTTCGGGAAATTAAAACTGCAGATCTAGTCAAGGGACCTATGATTACAAATAATTCACACTCTTCTCTTATTTGGCAATAGTTAAGCTGCAGTGGTGCAGAAGTATAGATTAGATCTACAAGTTTTTCTGGTAGCCATGTGCACTGCAGTAACTTTAAGTGTGTCAACTCTTCAGCCTAAATCAAGTTCAATATAGCACACATAGTTTTTGCAACTTGAATATGGCACATTTTTATTATTTCCTTCCTTCTAACCTCTCTCTCTTCTTCCTTTATTTCCTTCCTTCCTTCCTTCCTTCCTTCCTTCCTTCCTTCCTTCCTTCCTTCCTTCCTTCCTTCCTTCCTTCCTTC
>LZPO01055651.1:24989-45846 GCA_001675575.1 Neotoma lepida | reverse complement strand
TGGTATTTTTTTGCCTTTACTCTCAGAAAGATCCCTGCTTTTGCCCTATTAAATATCCTATCTGCCAATCTTCATATTCTTAGATTAGTCAGTCACTGTCACAAGACGCCTGCAATAAGGAACCAAGCTGCCTCAAGTGCAGGTACCNTGAGGGGCAACAGGACAGAACAGACACTCATGATGCTCTCTGCTGCAGTCAATCTGGAGTACTGGACTAGCTAGAGCATCAAATGGGAATTGTTTAGGATGACCCAGTGGAATACCAGCAGCCAATAGCTGTCGGTGGGTACAAGGTGACTCTGGGACAGATGCATGGCCTTTTAACAGAAAGGAGAGCAAAGATATCATCGGTCTTTGAGGATCAGAATGCAGCAACCCATCTCATTCACCATGCTGTAGGCAACAGTGAGTTTAAAGCTATCAATCATGAACGACTCTCTAAAATGCTTAGACTTCCTGAAGAACTTATTCGGATGTATAGAGATGACATTACAATCATTGTAGTTCAGTTCAATCCTCATGTTGTAGGGGCATATCAAAACCAGGAACAGTGAGTGATGTTACCCTAGCAGTTCTCCAGTTCAAAGGGCAGATTGACTTGAAAGAAACTAATACAGAATTATTACATTTATTTTTATTCTCTGTAGTTCAACTAATTTGCAAATTACAACATCTTNCAGTGTTGTAGCCTCTTGAAAGTGGGCATGACTTTCTTTACCTCAAAGCAACAACAGGCTCTTCAGTTTTCTGATCCCTAGGCCCCCAGAAGAAAGATCCTTATCCCCAGAGTGTGACATAGGATTCACATGCTTGTCTTCTGAAAAATCTCTTATACTTTTTGTGATTTGGATCGAGTGAAAATGACATACTGCTGATACTTTATCTTTTCAGGAGAATCACTAATGCTCTGCTTTTCTTCTCTTTTTCTGTTCAGTAAGGATTAGGTCATAGTTTTTCATCACTCCACTTGGTAACTTTTTCCCAAACTTCTCTTTCTAAATTTCCTGTCAGTNCTACTCTTATAAGGAGCACATGTGTATAATAGCTAAGACTATGAACTTGGAAATCAGTCATCCTCATTTGCATTCCTCTTACACCATTTGCAAAATTAAAATTAACATAAATTTTCTGTGAATTCTAAAAGCCCATATGTTCATTTATGTAGTGAGAACAGTGACTTGTCCTAGTAGCCAGGCACGACATAATGATTCAACTATGAGAACTCCTTAAAACATGAGCTTAATATTTAACGTAGAACCAGTATTTTAAAAGCCAACTACATGGACAACAAAACAATTGCCATCTTTATCTATTTCCTTACATATTTTTAAATCATTATATTATTTCTTTACATTTTCATTATATGATAACATTTCTTCTTCCAAGGTAATATGTAAAACTTCATAAAATAACTTTTGTTAATTTGATTCCTTCAAAATGCTGCTTGTTTTTTTTTCCCCTGCATCTCCTTCATTTTTTCCTTCTTGAATTTAGGCCTATTTTTGCAGGAAAAACTTTTTCTATGTCCCATCTTGGCTCCAGAGGCTGCTCAGACCCAAGAAAACACACGAAGGCTTATATCATTTACAAACTTACAGCCTAGTGTGGCCTAATGGCTCAGGCTTCCCATTAGCTAGCTCTTACATCTTAAATTAACCCATTTCTATAAATCTGTACTTTGCCATGCAGCTCATGGCTTACCGGTATCTTTACATCTTCTTCTCCTGGTGGCAGCTAGCAGCTTCTGCCCAGCTCTGTTTTCTTTTTCTTTTCTTTCTAGTTAGAATGTCCTGCCTAATCTTATTCTGCCTCACCATTGGTCAACAGCTTTATTTATCAACCAACACATTTTCACAGCATAGAGAACATCACTCATCATATTGTTAGTTTTTTCATGTCTCTTTTGTACAGCCCCTCTGTCACACCATTCCATATCCCATTTGTTATTTAGTCATGAATGTTCAATGTTCTGTCTGTTACAAACAAACTATAAAACACAATTTTAGAGGTTGAATGCCATTTCATATTGGTTGAATTTTAAGAAGTCATTCCATTGTAAAGATTAAATAAAATTACTCAAATAAGTTTACACATATATTTTCCACAGTCAAGTCACAGCAGGACACACTGTCAGCCTTTGTGCTCACCACTGGTACAACAGGAAGCTCAGTGGTTGAGAATATGCATTGAGCCTTCAAAATACTCTGTTGATCTTATGCTTCTATTGTTATCAGCACATACTAGATAGTGCTCCAGTGACCTCAGAGATTCTATCCATCACTTATTTGCAAACCACTAGTGTTCATTTTCAGAAATATCTGGTCATGATACAGGATTCAGACTGTNACTTACAAAAACCCAGGGATACAGTTTTATTTGCACTCACTCAAGTTTGATTTTTTTTAACTAGGAAGTCTTTATCTATAACAAGTTCCAGATAGATAATCATTCTGTTTGAGTAAAACTAAGGCTATTTTGTATATATGTTTATAAGTGTTACTCATCACGTTTGGTGCACTAACTCATAGTAAACATCAAAACTAATGAAGATTAACTATTCATGAAGAGTCACACATGACTCTACATAATTCTGCATGGGATTTATGATTCTGTATTCCCATCATCCCTAGAACTATGTAATGACACCTTTGTACTACATGCAGTTCTGTAGTAACCTTAGCAGATACCTTATGNTTATAAAATTTGATGCTGCATCAATGTCAAATTATATTGCTTTCATTTAAATTTATGTATGTCCAGATCAATACTATTGAAAAGAAAAATTCAGCACCAGTGAGCTAGAAGAGTGTGCAAAGATACTTGCTGNTAAGCCTGACAGCCTGAGTGTGAACACTAGGACCTATGGTGAAGGATTGATTGTCTGCTGCTAGTTTTAGACACACACTCTCACACACACACATACATGCACACACATACACTAACAGATGAGAGGATGAAATAGACAAAAAAGCAAATAGCTAAATGTAATTTTAAATTTTTATGGTTATTATTTAGTCACAGGCTAACACTGATAATCATTATTTTTTAAAGCATGATGCCTTTGGAAGAAGAAAAGAACAGCAAAGTGAAATAACTAATAATAAAGAAATAAATAATGATAAAATAGCAAATGATAAAATAACTAAATGATAAAATAATGATAAATAACTAATGCTAAGATAATTTCATCAGAGATTCCATATTTTATTGGTATTTGTACAATAAAATAGATAAAATTAATATATTTGATGAATTCACCCAATTTGCAGAGAATACATCAAAATTGTAGTGAAGACTTATGCTTTCAGTATTCTTAATNTTATTTATCAAATACACACACATACACACCAAATACCACACACAAACACACACACCAAATACCACACAGACACACACAAACATCAAATACCACACAGACACACACACAGACACCAAATACCACACACACACACATCAAATACCACATAGGCACATACAGAGGCACACCTCAAATAACACACAGATACAGACACAGACACAGACACACAGACACAGACACACACACACACACCACACACACACACCAAACACTAAACACCATACACGTACATGCATTTTGTCTAGATAAGTTACAGTGAAATGAAAGAAAAAGGTATAAAAAAGAAAATAAATAAAAAGAGCAGAACATTTTAATGGAGGTAAGGTGCTGTAGGTTTATTACCTCTATTATATTTTTAGCTCTTATCCATGAGTATTTCTCAAGGCTCTCTCACAATCATCATGTTGAATGCATACCACCAGTCTGATTCTGTCATGAAGCACCAGATTTTGAGACATTTTCCTGGACAAATGTAAGCAAATGTCTACTCAGACAGGAAACTGACAATGTGCTAAAGTGACAATCCCACCGAAGTCCAAACACTATTAGAGAACCATAGTGTATGGGGATTACTTACAAAAGGATGCCCGACATCTTATTTACAGTATTAGGTGACTCATGGCTGGTATGTCCCTAAAAATTCCCCCAGCCCAGATGACACCTCATGAGAGCTGGAACTCTGGAGCTCTCTGCACGACTTTCAGACAGCTAGACAGCTTGGAGAACCTTCTTTCCTTAGTCATCCTTACTGCTTATATAACCTTAGAAAGTAAGAGACCTTGTAAATTTGTTACATTTCAGGATCTTCCTGAGAACTGTGAGTTGTTTATTTCTTAATTCTTAATCAGAACCCTCTTAGAACTTCCTGAGACTCAATGACTGTTGCTCAAGGATAGAATGCTTCAGTTTGAAGGCTATGGCTACAGAACATGAGATTTTAAAGAAAGAGGAAATAATATTCTTCCTATTAATTTTCCCCTCGAGGCTTATTGATAATAGACTGAAAATAGACAAAAGTAGAGGTCTTAATACTTGAGTGGAACTAAATATAAATCAAGCTAAATAGGAATTAGCAACCAAAGGAAGTAATGAGAACAAAGCTTAGAAATTTGTAATTGATAAAAATGTGCTATAGNCTACAAAATATAACAAGTACTCAGAGAAAATTTGGAAAAGAGAAAGTTTTTACTCAGGGATTGGGACAACACTAAATTTGAGGTATAGTATAAAAGGTACAACATAGTTAAACTTATTTTAATTCAGTGTTGGGAATGGGTGATGTTATATATTTGTATCAAGTCATCCCCCGCCCCTTTTTTGANACAGTCTATCATTGATCATCAAGCTTGCTGATTCAGCAAGACTGGCTGACTAATAATCCTCAGGGATCTTCCNATCTTTGCCAGTGATAGGACAGCTGGTACCTGCCANTGGTCTGTCTTTTTACATAAATACTGTGTCCAAATCCAGGTTTTCATGATTGCATGTCANTCACTCTGCTGATGAACCATCTTCTCAGCCCCACAAAAGAGTTGGATAAGAATTTCTACAGCTTTTAAATATAGTTTAAGAGAATTACAAAAAAATAAAAACATGTGCAACATCAAAAATGTATTTTGTTTACCCCTGAGGTCTTTGGTAACAAAAAGGAAATACAGTTATGATTCAGATTTGACAGGTTTTCTTTTAACTTGAAAATAATGATGCGCAGAATATGTTCAGATAACTTACTGTTTGTGCCTTAAGCAGCGTCTGATCACCCTTTGATTTCAGTGTCTCCAGTGAATGCTCCTTAGGAAACCATTTTATACTTTAATTAATTAACCTAGCTCATCTTGGTAAAAAATCCTGGATGTGAGATATTGAGCATATTTTGGAACTTTTAATGTTACTGTGATCCTTAAAAGATGTAGTAAATGCCACAATTTATTCTATGAAAGTTGTTTTATCTAGAAAGACATGAAAAGATTCATTAGATTGTTTCTCAGTCACAATTATATTTTCAGGCTAAATATAATAATTCTATTTGAACTATATAGAAAGATTCAAAACACAAACAAGATTTCACTTATTGTTCTGTTTAATCTTTTATTTAGATTTATCTCTTCTATTACTCATACGATAGGTATTCTTCAGAAAATGGTGATATATGTGATAGAAATACTCCTTAACAAACACAGTNGCAACAGTTCTAATTCCAAATGCACTTTAGAATGCATGTAGATAAGCCAAAAGAAAATGCCTGGAGGAAAATGCAAAAATCACATTAATGTGTTTCAAATTTTGATAGAAAAATAACATGCCCAAAGCTTGATTTATTCATATATCACCATAGCACTTCAACATTATTATCAATCAGTATGTATTTATATTGTTCTTAAAGGAATTATTTTTATTATTTTATTTTTTATTTTGTTGATNTCTCTCTACAATATGTTAGACTATATATAATCTATGTTGACTCATTTACTGATCATTAGTAATTGGGAATGAAAAATAGAATGTGTGAAAGGGAGGAAATATTTCACTTGAAAAANTGAAAAAGGCTGCCCTTGATCAAGTACTACAATGAATAAAATGGTGAGACAAAAGAGCAATATACTTAACAAATGCTGGCATATCAGGGTNAGTGATTTATTCTCAAATATACTGAATATGCATTAGGAAAATCCAGTTTAAAATCCTGAAACAGAATAAACAAAAGGAGTGAAATAGAAATCATTTAATTGAGGGTGATACCACAAAGTGTGAGACCACGGAATTTGAAATATATTACATTAGATTTCTTTCGGGAGGTCTAGAAAGATGACTCAGTTAGTTCAGGCTTCTGCTACCAAGTCTATGGATCTGAGTTCAATTCCCCAAATCACATGGTTGAAGAAGGGAACTGACTCCCAGGAGTTGTCCTCTGGTCTCCACGTGCATTGTGTGGCACATGCGAGCTCCATTCTCACCCTCTATATAAATAAATAAAAGTAAAAAATAGTTTTTAGTATTTTATTTTCTAAAATTTTGTTAAAATTTGGAACAAAAGAGTTTGATACAAAAATGTAACAAAATGTATATTATAACTTGCACAGAGACGAGAGGATAGAAAGAGATGTAACAAAATCACAAATTCAATTTGCTAACTGAAGAGGTTAATTAGTCACTATAGGAAATAAAAATTAATAATAGGAGAAAATTCAATCCCTGGTGGAAAGATGTATAATGAGTTAGTAAGGACGATTTGAGAGTTTCTATTACTGAGGGAAATCTGTCTATATCATCCAGTGGTCTACCATTTTGGACATTATTGAAAAAGAATGAATATATTGTTCAAAGCTNTCTTTAAAATACAAAACTACCCTTGTATTTGCCTTCCTTTGTTACTGTCAAATGTTACTGGAGAATNAAAGTCATACTATGAGGTTGGAGAATAACAAAGTAGAACTGACATTATATTGGTTAATAAGGATTGATTTTTGAATATTTGCATGCTCTTCTTGATGCCACATATTTTACCTTTAGTAAAATAAGTACTCAAAATTGTCAGTTTTAAATTTGACTATTTGCTATTTGGAGCTATAGCTCAAATTTGGATAAATTACTTAAATACTTTATGCAAATCTTGATTTTTTTCATATTTTCATTATTACCTTTTGAAAAACAAAAGATTTTAATTTTGATGATATCTGATTCTTCAAGTTTTCTCTTATTTCTTTTTATTTTCATATTATATTTAAGAAATAGTTATTCAAGAAAAATCAACCAGATTTAATATCAATCTGGCAAATATTTATCTTTTAGTATATTATTGTGTAAGCAGTTGCACTTAAGAATATGATATTTTATGATGTATTTTTCTATATACTGAATGAGACTATATTTCTTCTTGCAACAGATATAAAATTATCTTAAGGTTGTTTTTTCAAAATGTTGCTCTTTCCCAGAGCAACATGTTTAGAAATTTCATTGATAATCATTTGATTACAGATGCAATTTTTTTGTTTTTAATTAAATTTATTCATTTATTTTATATAAATCTCCTCCCTCCTCTCCTTTTACTTCCCCCCTCTTCCCCTCCCCAAACAACTCCTCCTCTGCCTACATTCAGAAACAAGCAGACCTTTCATGGACATCAACAAAGCATGACATATCAATTTGAAGTAGGATTATGCTTCTCTCCCTGTCCTAAGGCTGTGCAGGGCATCCCAGTATGTGGAATAGGTTCCTGGAAGCCAGCCAAAGACTTAAAGACAGGCCCTGTTTCCATCACCAGGAGCCCCAAAGTAGATCAAACTGGACAACTGTTCCATATATGCAGAGGTCAGTCTCANGCAGGATCCCTAGCTGTCAGTCCAGAGTCTGTGAGCTTCCATTAGCCCAGGTTAGTTGTTTCTGAGGGTTCCCTTGTGTTGACCTTGACCCTCCTTGCTCTTACCATCCTTTACCCCCCACCCTCTTCAACAGGAATCCCAGAGCTTGGCCCAGTGCTTGGTTATTAATCTCCGTATCTGTTTCCATCAGTCACTTATGAAGCATCTCTAATGACAATTGGGGTAGTTATCAATCTGATCACAGGAGATGGCCAGCTCATGCACCCTCTCCACTGTTTCCAGGAGTCTAAGCTGGGCTTGTCCTTATAGATTCGTGGAACTTTCCCTGGTACCAGGTTTGTACCTGACCACAAAATGCACCCCCATCAAGATGTCTCTTTCATTGCTCTCCCGTCCCTCCATCCCCCCACCCAATCTTTCATGTTCCCATCCTCGCCAGGCCCCAGTATACCCAGGAGATCTCTTCTATTTCTCCTTCCCGGGAANGGCATGTGTCTCTGCCCCACTTTAGGCCCTCCTTGTTACCTAGCCTCTCCCTAGAAATGAAATTTTGGTTTGTAGGTTTTAATTTTGTTTTATATTTGTTGTTTAACTTCAAGCACTTTGAGACCAAGTGGCATTTATATTCTGGCATTTATCTTTATTTTTTTTTACTATTATTTAGTGTGTGTGAGTGTATGCTCCTGCATACGTGCACATCATAATTCATGTATAAATCTCAAAAGATAACTTGCAGGAGCCAGCCAGTCCTCTCCTTCTATCATGTGGGTTCCAGGGATCAAACTCAGGTCTTCATCCATAATTCCCATTACCATTACACAATAATCAATTTTGCCAGNCTGTCATTTGCTATTCTATGTGGTAAATCAGCTGTTAAAATTTTTACATTCACTTATAGATGTAGTGCTTCTTGGTGCTTGACTGTGTGAGTTCATGTGAGAATCATTCTTAAAATTTATTTGAAGGTAGTTGAACTTCTTTGATGTCTACATTAAGAAATATTCATGAACATATTTTTGAATTTTTAAGATTTTTTTTCTTCAACTAGTTTGTTCTCTTTTATTCTTGTTCCATTTCCTCCTATGAACGCATGTCAGTATGAAAGAGGTATAATTATGTCTCTATAGCTCTTTTTCTCTGATCTTTTCTTGTTTATGATCTTCCAATTAAATAATTAAATAAATAACTTCTAATACTTCTAACTCCCCCTGGCACAATGTATATAATTTTTTCTTTTAAATGTATATGTATAAACATATAATATATATTTAAATATACATATAAAAATATCATATATATATAAGTATTTGCCATAATATTGACTCTTTAGTTTAAAATTGTTCCTTTTAGTATTTTAAACAGATTGAAAGTAAATGGTTTGAAGTATTTTTCTACTATTCTACCATTTGGGCATTATCCTAAATTACTCAATATGTATATGATTTCATACTTACACAAGGTCAAGGTCATACTGAGAACTAGAGCCTTAAGTTTTGACCTTCCGATTATCTAATACTGAAGATGATTTAAGTGTGGGAGAAGGAGAAATTCNGCCTAGTATTCAGCCGATGACATGAACTCACTGTTGTCTGTGTTGTCCTCTGAAAAGACACATTCTTGGCCATTTGCCTTCCCTAAAGTGCTGTTAAAGGTGGACTTTGACTTTAGGAGAACTGCTTCTGACTGAATCTATTTTTGGCTCTCCATGTCAAATCTCCATCTACTGTGCCACTTTTCTTTTCTCCACTTAAGATCACCAGATGATTAGATTGCCTATTCTGATTTCTACAAGCTGTGCTAAGAAATAGATTCCTCCATACTCTACATAAAGTTAGGTGCCTCCAGTGGCTCCATTGGTAGAATTTCCCCTAAGAAAGTATAAGCCATGAGCAAGGGGTGACCTGCCTATTCTCAAACCTACCCATAATGTAATCTCTGGGTCATGGATTTAGAATTGAATATAAGAGTGAGTTGAAAGAAACCCACTGTTACCCACTACAGTGAGATGGTCTTTCTGTAAGCTGTGAATATGTGTTGCTATTATTGGTTAATAAAGAAGCTATTTTGGCATATGATAAGGCAGGATAAGAGCCAGGCAGGAAAACCAAGCAAAGATATAGGCAGAGGGAAGGTTGAGTCAGGGAGACAACAACCTACCACCCAAGGAGCAACATGCGAGCAGACAGGTAACACCACANACTTGTGGTGATACACAGATTTAATAGAAATGGGTTAATTTAAGATGAATGAACTAGCTAGTAATAAGCCTGGGCCATAAACCAAACAGTTTGTAATTGATATAAGCCACAGTGAGTTTATTTGGGACCAAGCATCTGTGGCACACAGGAAAACTTTCTGCTACAACACACAGTGTTAGCTTCACCCCCCACCCCCCACAAACACACACATACACACACAAAACTAGGTTCTCCATGTCACAGATTCAGAATGATAGCTCGAGGATGAGAAGAATTGAGAGCTCCCCCAGACCCAATTTCTCCTACAAGAGCATAGGAGAAGATGCAACAGATCTTCAGTTGTAAAATGTAAAATTTTTTATTAAGGATCAGTGCATTTTCTAGAGTCTGTTAGTATTGACTCATATTCTCTAAAGTCAATTTCCATTGTCACTGAATTGGTGCTGTTTTATTCCTTGGTTGATTTGCGTGGATTCATTAATGTAGTGAGAATAATTAAGTTCTATTCACTCATTACTTTTAAATAATTATTATTTTATGAAAATATAACCAGTGATCCAAAACAAAATGACTATCTCTTAAAGACTTGTTACTTAACTGGTACTAGAAAATGGAACAAATGAGAGTGTTTCAGTCTAAAATAATGTCTTGATTCAAGAGATTATGACTTATATAACTTATATCATGATTTATATAACCATATAAATCTAATTCCAGGTGTTATGAATTTTATTTCCCTCAAAACTGTGTCATCTATCTTGATTGCATTTATATTTTCATTATATTCTTGATATATTTTTACACTATCTTCTCATGTGTTCATCATAATTTAAAAAATTATGGAAAAAATCTTAACACTGCATAACCTTATAACAGAGTCACATTTGATGTCAGAAAACTGCACAGTTGGTTACATTTCAATGCAACAGAGAAGATAATTATTAAAAGGAGAGAAATTAAACATATTTATGTTGGCAGAAGTTTCTGTCCTGCAAGCTGCTCCCAAATAACCACTCAGAAACTTAATATTAATTATAAATGCTTGGCCAATAGCTCAGGCTTGTTACTAGCTAACTCATATTTAAATTAAATAATATATTTTATCTATTGTTTGNCACATGACTTGATACTTTTTCTTAGTATACCATGCCTAACTTGCTTCTCTCTGTATCTGTTGGCCACTCAATAGCTCCCCCCTTCATTCTCCCAGCATTCTCAGTTTGGCTTTCTACCTAATCTTATCCTATTTAGCTACTGGCCAGTCAGCTTCTTTATTAAACCAATCAGAGTGACATATATTTGCACAGTGTAAAAGAATATTTCACATATTTAGTATCTAAAATTTCTTAGCAGTTTTCAGCCTGTTTACATAAGTAATAAATACATGTAAATTTTATTTAAATATAATTATATAAGAAAAACAATGAGGTTACTCTTAAAGGATCTTTAAAAAGTACAAGACTACATGGCATTTATATGAATGAAGTTATAACACAGGTAAGAGACTGTAGCATGAATTCTAATTGGTCTTAATAAGATATCTGTTCTTATGCCAGATATCAGGGGAAATGCTGAAAGATCAGAGAAGTAAAGCAACCACAGTCACTTCTTATCTCCACTATTTCTCAGACTGGAAAAAGGGGCCAAGCTCCTGTCTTCCTCTCTCCACCCAGCCATATCACTTCCTGTTTCCTCCTCTCAAGTGTTGGGATTAAAAGTGCATGCCACCAGTGCCTGGCTTCTATGGTTAACTAATAGCTACCTCTGCCCTCTAATCTCTAGGCAAGCTTTATTTGTTAGAGCACAAACCAAATATCACCACATTTCTCCTTTTTTGTCTAAAATAATAAAAGTTTATAACTAATATAAGAAAAACATATACAATAAGTACAATAATTATATACAGACAATAACTGCATCAACAATGTCTAGTTCATAAATATTTGAGAAATTCAGAAAAAAATACTCTGTTTTCTATCCTATTTTGGTGATTCCAAAAGGTTGTACCTAATTCACTTTTTAGTCTAACTTGAATTACCGAAACTGTCTTTTAATGTCTCTCAACCCTATACATTTTCTAACTCATTAGTGAATCTCTTATCTGAATCTGGTAACAAGGAAAACTATAACTATAAAGTCTTCAACTCCATCTGAGACCTGAGAAGGTAATACTATTACTTGAGTAAGCAAGAAATGCAAGCAAGCAACTTAAAAAAAAAATTGTGAGAAATGACAGAAACAGGTCACTGCCTGGACAGTCACCCATGGTTCCTTTCCAATGTTAGAGCATCTATCTTTGGACTGCAGGCCTAGAATATATGACAGACTTATCTGTGAAGCAGGATTTTCCAAAGGGCTATCCTACCTTGTCTTGGCAAAGTTCAGCAGTCCTTTTTCTGTATGTGTGCTGCTTGTCCCATTGGGACAGAATACTGTCAACCATATAAGGCAAAGGCATTTTCTTGCCTGGTGGCTAACTTTTGCCACAAAGAAAGTAAATTCCATATGGACTTTCTTTGATGCCCATCATTGTCCCCGAACTAGATAGCTGTTGCCAGGAGCAGACATGGCTCATTGTCACAAAAAAGAACCTATGTTATTAAGACATCTTAAATGCCATATTTGTAGATCTCTGAAGCGTTTGAAGGTAGACCACCTGTCTACCTAAAATATATATTTGACCCTGAAAACACACCAAAAATGGCTACAAGTTTAATTGTAATAGGTGACTAACTACTGAATTTCATTTCTTTATTGTCCTAAACAGTTTGTAATACTAACTTTCAAGGACTAGAAATTTACATTNCATTTTGAAATGAGTTGTATAGGTATGATACCTTGAACAAGAATAGAAATGTATGCACAGCATGTTCTAACAAAAATAACCTCAAATTTGTATCAATATACAAAGATCCATATCAATGTAAAAATATTTACAACAAATACTTGCTTTTTTGGTTTAAAAGTTAATTCAATAAACTACCTTTTTATCCTATTTCTATATCCCACTTTTTTCTCTTCAGAGTAGGTTCAATAATCTACCTTCCCTATCATATCTATATCCACCTTTTTTCTTTTAAAAACAAGAATCCTGAATCTCATCTCCTTTATTCAACTTTTTTCCTGACCATTACAACTTGTAACCAACCCCCTAAACAATGACAAATATTCATAAATTCGTTGAAGAACCATAAACCACCCACACCACCTCTTGGAAATGTGGGTGTCATTTTCTTAAATTCACTTCCTGCTGTCTGGGGTGCAATGGCATCTTTAGCAGATTCTGAAAAGAAAATTTGAGCTAATTGTCAAGTCCTGGGAGATGTTGTTGTCCAGTCTCTGCATAATTGGAAAGTGCAGGGCTTGTCTCAAGTCCTGGCTACAGTAGTCTGTGAATTTGGATCATCTAAGCTAGCTACCTTGAAATTGTCCTGAGCGGTTTGTAGTCCAAAGTCAATATTTTGGTAGTGCTTGTCAGCTTAATGGTATTATCATAGTCCATGTAGAGTTATCATTGTGGGGCCCCATCATCATTTTGGAGACTTCAAGGTCACTGTTAGGTGTTTTTATGGTTATTACAGAAAAAATTTTAAATGCCACATGCAGAAGACCTCAAAAAGGTTAAAGGGTTAATATTTGTGGTGTATATCCAGAGTACAAAAACTTAATTAATAGTTACCTGATAGAAACTCATACCTGAAATCATGTACAGGAAGCTAGATGAAGCCTTTTTCTAGAAGTAGTACTCTATATGACTGACCATTAATATCATGACAGAATGTTTAATATATATATATTAATCTTATAAATTTTGAGATAATATTCATGTCTTATGAAAAAGTTTTATGAGATTAGTGGCAATAAAATAGTCAATGATATTTTTGTTTTTCTTCTATCCCATATCAGATGGCTCTTCTGACATGAGACAGAGATTTTGAATTTTACTTTAACAAGCATGCTTGCGTTTAGAGAAGGCAAGAGCTACACTCCAACTCCAAAGCCAGCTTTAATTTTTAATTGGACTGGAACTACAAAAGACCATTTGTATTATGTGTCTGTAGAGAAAAGCAGAAACAAACATTTGGGGAGATTTATGAGATTTGATACTACTGGAGACTTGATATATCAATAAGCCAATTTTCTCTTCTTTGGGGCCATTTTTTTCGGGATGCTTTGCCCTTTGCAGACGTCTCATTTACCCAGTGGACTTCAGCTTCCTTAGCTGGATGCTTTCATTGCCCTGAAAAGTAAAAACAAAACCCTTCCCTGTGCTAATTTTGCAGGGGTTCCCTTATGGGAAGTTGTATCTGATCAAATGAGAAGCATTTGTTAATCTTTAGTTAGTTTAGGTTGAACAGCCATGCTGTCCAATGAACTAGCATCCCTTTTAATCAAGAAGAAATTTAATCTTTATCAATTTTTGAATCATTATTTCTCCTGAAACTTTTTGTTCTCTCTTCTATAGCTGTTCTATCATCCATAGCAGTATTTTTTTTTTTTACAATAGGCATTAGGTTCTTTAATTTCTCTGGGAAGGAATTTCCTCATGGATGACAGGAAAAGACAACAGAATTTGACTCGGGGGCCTGTGAGAGACCTCTCAAGGCATTTCCTGATGGCAAAGGGTTACCTTGACTGTCCCTTGTTGATACACATTCATTAGTCCAATGTCTGCTTTTGCCATACCTTCTTCATAACCCAAAAGGGAGGAGTGTTCTATTGGGATTATTTGTAGAAAAAACATTGTTTCTAGGAATGTGCTGCTTACAATCCTTTTTTAGGTGAAATTGTTTACAGCATTTGAAACACCCTACATGATTTTTCCTCAAACCTCTGGAAATAACCTCTCCTATTCAAGCATCATCATGGTTATGAGATTTATTATTGATTGTATCTCAGATCCATTATTCCAAAGGTGCTGATCTTGTCTTTAATGGCCTAATTACCTTTTTGCATTGTGCATTAGCATTTTCAAAAGCCTGAGATTCAATTATTATTTGTCTAGTTTCTGAATTTACTATCATTCTATTTACTGCAGAAGTCAATCTTTGTAAGAAGTCAGTGAAGGCTTTGTTTTTTGGGGGGACCTATATAATTTTAGTAAATGACTCAATTTTCTTTCTTACTTCTTCAATTCTGTCCCCAGCATTCAAGGTTGCTGTGTGCCATAAGGCCAGGGTGTGGTCATCATATAGAGATTGCCTTTGTACTTTAGCATAATCTCTCCAAGAAATTGGTTTTGGGAGATTACCATATCTCTAGCCCTGCTTCATTGTTCAATGGTCTTAGCCTCATCTTTCTACCAGGTCCTCCATTGTAATTGAGGACCAGCCTCTAAAACTTCTGTAACCAAATCTCTCCAGTCTTGAGGAATAATTCTATTACAAGTTGACCACAAGTTTAACATCTGCTTCACAGAAGGTGAATGCATGCCATATGACACTATGGCTTCCTTGAATCTCCTCAAATCTAACATTTGCACAGGAGTCCATTCAGCTCTTAGACAGTCTTGGGGATATCTACCATTTGGCAGTTCTTGTAAGGTACTGGATAAGTTAAGGTTGGCTGTTTGAAAATCTTAGGCTGTTCCTCTCTAACCTTACAATGCAATGTTGAGATTGGTTCTCCTTTAAATTCCTCTGCTTGGGTCTGAATATCTCTCTGAATTATTTTAATAAGATTTCCTGAAACTTTTATCTTGGTACTCATATTAACTAACTTTTTTAATGATAAAAATGATCAAACAAATAATATTTATAATTGATATTATATAAACCCCATCTAAATTAATTATCTTCTTATTTAATTGTTCCATTTTCAAACCATCCAGCCTATTATCATACAGAAACCTTAGCTCTATCCATTAAAATAGTGTTTCCCATTTTTTAATGTGGGGAAAAATACTTTCTCTTTAAACTAATTCCTCCCTTTAAGAAATCCCAATTGTCTCACCAAATCTGTCAATGATAACCATGAAGGTGTGAGGATAACAGCTTATGCATAGAATAGTAGAAGACTGAGTGGATGTCAAGGCAGCTACTCAGTGTGGCAGCAGCCTGAGGAGGGGGTCCAAGGAAAGCCCCCAACCCACTGGAGAGAGAAGAAGCCAAAGAGCCAGCCATCTGCACGGGGGAGCATGCAAAAGTGGNCAACTCTTGTGGNTTTTGGAGCCCAAAAGCCTAGGGAGTTTGCTTCAGATAGACTGCAACAAAAAAATCCCAACTGGGTCAAAGGCTTGAGGAAAAGAAAGAAAAATCTTAGCCGTCAGGGTAATGACTCCTGCCACATGCAGCTTTTACCTGTGCTGGTGGCTGCAAAGCCACAAGTAAGTGGCTTTTTCATGAACTCATGCCCTAAAAGATGGACACCGGATATAGCATAAATCCAAATTGGTCTTAATAATAAAAATCCGGAGCCAGATATTGGGGTAAATGTTGAAAGATCAGAGAGACAAAGGAGCAAGCCACAGCCACCTCTTACCTCACAAACTCCTCAGCCTGAAAGGGGGCTGAACTTCCATCTTCACCCTCCCTTAGCATTTCCTCTCTCTGCCTAGCCATATCATTTCCTATTCCCTCCTCCCAAGTGCTGAGATTAAAGGTGTGTGCCACCACTACCTGGCCTCTATGGTTAACTAGTGGCTATCTTTGCCCTCTGATCTCCAGGCAAGCTTTATTTGTTAGCGCACAAACAAAATATCACCACAAGAGACCTGTTAAAGTATTTAATAACTTCAGTTGAATATAGACATATGAAAATGAAAAGTTCACAAACATGAAAGGAGAAATAAAATTATAACACAAAATAGAATTACAATCTGTTGTGTATTTAATGTACAAATACATTTAATTCATGATATATAAATATCCAGTGGAGAAATTACAAAGATTTCTATTGAATCCTAAAATAGGCCTTGCTTAATTTTATTTTGTTCCTTCACCTTTAAACTAATGTAAATCCTAATAAACATAAGACACAGTCAAATACTTCTGCTAAGAACACATGCCTCAAATGTAGGTGTTATTTAAGTATTTTCTTTTCTTTTATGGTGATAGGTTTACTATACGAAATAAGATCCAGAAGTTGAAAGATTTTTTTAAAATTATGAAAAATGTTAACTTTTATGCATTTTTGGATATCTTGTTCACTTTCCTTCTCTCTATGCCAGGGAGTAAAAGTCAAAGAATTCCTGAGATTTGTTGTAACTCTGCCAATTACTTGTTCTTCTATGCATGGCCTTCTCCAGGGCTGGGAGCTCCCAGCTGTTCACCCATTTGGCCCATACTAAAAAGCAAGTAGGAATTCATACCTCAACTCTGCCAAAAAACTTCCCACTGCNAGCTCTGCTCAGCCAATGATGCTGGGGAAAGCATACGGTGCTTTTGGAAGACATAATTCAGAATATGCTCTGTTTTCTAGTGTGTATGCTGATACTTCACATAAGAAGAAAAATGTATGTGAGAGAGAAAAATATAAGAAGTGAAATTTTCATGTGGAGTTTAATTTCCAAGGCCTTTAAAAATCCATTATGAGTAGCAGATTCCCATTGAGAGACTATCTGGACCCTAGTGAGGAAAATAAATATAAACTATAGTACTTTGAGTTTTTAAAAACTTTTTTTTCCCTACACAGTAAGCTTGTATAGAAAATGACTGCATTTTGAAAATAGTAAAAATGAAGAAGCCATCCTCCCAAAGCATTATAGAAAGCCTAAATGAGGGTTGGTTACCGAACTAGTGAAGTGGTCTTCAGGAAGTTCCCTCCATGTTCAGCNTTGAGAAGTGCGACTCAGGACACTCTGTAGAGACTGTGGAAGTGCTCACTGACATAAAGACATCAGGAGGAAGCAGTGATTCACTAACACCCCCTCTCTTCACTGCAAGCCAGCTGCACCAAACTTCTTCCTGGCTTCCCCAGATATTCCAAATGTGTTGTAATTTCTTGCCTTGCTTGGAATTCTCTTCTGATCTATTGGTGACATTTTACTTCCTTCTTGTGGTTTTGCCCAGAGGTCTCCCTCAAAATGTGGTGTCAACTGATTTCTTTGTATAATATTCTAAACTTCCCCACTATCCATTTCTGTATGAGTGAGAATTTTTTTTTTTTTTAAAGAAGCAGAGAGTAGTTGACTGAACAGAATTTCAGGACTAGAGAGGCTGGAATGTTGCAGGTCCAGAGCCTAAATACTTTGTCTTGGACTAAGTTGTGGCCCTCCACAATAGTCATTCTTTGCCTCCCTATGGGGGAGGGGGAACTAACATCTTGTGACTAAACAATATAAAATCTTTTGAATCTATTGACTTAGCAGACCACTAGCTTTTACCAAGTCAAAACCCCTGTACATCATCAGCTAGAATCTCCGTCCTAGGGAAATGTTTTGGCCATCTTTCTGTAACTGCCCCTCTGAGGCACCTACTAAAGGATTTTCAACTTGACTTTGTTTATGNTTTTATATGTACTATAAAACTATGAAAATGCTTCCACATTGGAACATGGAATTGAGGTCACTTAAATCTGTGTTCCTGATGCATGGTCACTCAAAATGGCTAAAGAATTAACTATCTTAATAATTGTATGCAACTTTTCACTCTGAATGTATAATATTTTCTTTATCATGCACCTGCTTGCTGTATAAATATTATATTTACTTTGTTTCTGGATCTTAAAATCACCTAAGTTTTATTATACAAAGAAGTCAACATAAAACAATTCCTGACAATAAGCAATTTTCACTACTGGTCAAGTAAATAAAATGCCTGTCTTATAGGCATTTATTATTGACTTTGTCTGATTTAATGGAAACATTTTCTGCAATTTAATCTGCTTTCTCTCTGTGGATTAGTGTAAGCCACTTAATTAATCATGTTTACTGTTTTCCTCTATTTAAACTGGTGAGAATTACCCAAATCATCTTTAAAACCTTTTCCATTTATCTACACAGGGCAGTAAGCTATCAGTTGTCTAAAGCAAGACACAGGTATGTTCAAATATCTTTTATTTAATTTACTTTAAATTCATTTATTGTTAAAATTATCCCAGTTGTGGTTCAGTGTCTCCCCTTTCTTAGTTNCCTACTGTTGCATTTCTTTTAGATATTCTATATCTTTAAGGGTTTTTTAAAATCTTTTTATTCTTATTTGATGTTATTACTTGAGGGACTTGTCTCCGATATAATTGGAATCAATTAAAATATCTTACTTGTAGGCAAATTCACAGAGTTTATTAGTAGATTTTTTTGTGATTTTCTTAGGCTTCTCTCTTATATAGACACTACAGTAAAGATAATTTGCTAAAATTAAAATGAGAAAACATACTCCTATATAAAGACAGACAAAGACATATTTCAGAGCTGTGATACAGAGCTTTATTGATATCTGTATCATTAGTTAGGACAAAAGTGATTTGTGCAGATCAAGAGCTGGGTACATTTCCACCTTGCTAATTTTATGTTAAAATACTGAATCTCTTTCTAACAGTATCTACAATATTTGGTAATAATTCCTTTCTAGTTTTGCCATAACCCCTCTTTCTACTGTGGTGTCACAGATTAAACATAGGGATACAGCTCATTTGTTTCTGCAGCTGTCCGGGTAGCTAATNCTACATGCTATGAAGTATTTTAGAAGATTTGCTGCTGGCTAAAACTGTTAACAAGATTAAATGAAAACTTTTTCTTCATTTTGATCTGCTTTCTTTCTAGTACTTAGTGTAAGCCACTTAATTCATCATTTCCTTGCATTTCCTCTCTCTAAATTGGAAGGACTTAAGTTAAAAACTTCCTTTAAAAGCTTATCCATTTATCTGATGTCCTTCATTCCAAGCTTTTTTTAAANTTTTTTATTGAAAATAATTGTATTTTCACATACTATATACTGATTGCAGTTTCTCCACCCTGTAATTCTCCTAGACCCTCCACACATCCTCCCCATCAGTTCCATACCCTTTCTGTCTCCCACTAGAAGACAAATAGGCTTCTGAGGGATAAAAATGAAATATAATAAAATGAAATGTTATAAGATAAAACAAAAATCTAATGCATCAGCATAGGATAAAACAAGCAAAAAGAAGGAAACCAGCCCAAGAAAAAGGAAATTAAATAGACACAGAGATCCACTTGTTTAAACATTCAGGAATCCCATAAAAACACTTAACAAGAAACTGTAATATATACACACAAAGGACCAGCAGGGTAATAAGAGAGAATATATAATGGTAATTTTTAAATATATATATGTGTATGTGTGTGTGTGTGTATGTATATGATATTTTAAAAATAAGGAAAAACCCTGGCATGACATAATAAGAAAAAGAACTTCTAAAGATACCATTGAGTTCATTTTCTGTTGATCATACCATATATTACTGGGCATGCAGCCTACCCTTAAGAGTAGTTTGTTTCCCCAGTGAAATTAAATTTTCTGTTGCAAGTGATTATCAATTGGCCATTGTTTCTAGTTAGGGATAAAGCCATGTGTCCACTCTCCTCTTAGCTTTAGGACCCCAACTGGTACAGACCTCCACAGACCTTTTGCATGNTGCCTCAATTTCTGTGAGTTTAAATGTGAATTCATCATGTTGACTTAGACACAGTAGTTCTCAACCTGTCGGTTGTGACCCTTTTGTGGGTTACATATCAGATATTCTGGATANCAGATATTTACATTATAATTCATAATGATACCAACATTACAGTTATGAAGTAGNAACAAAATAACTTTTTGGTTGGGGGTCACCACATCTTGAGGAACTGGATTAGAGGATCTCAGGCTTCGGAAGGAGGGCTTTGTTTTCTTGGTGTCCTTCATCGCCTCTGGCCCTTACACTCTTTCTGTCTTCTCTTCCAAAGGCTTCTCTGAGGGCTGAGAGAAGGGATTAGATAGAGACATGCTGTGTAAGAATGAATATTCCAAGATCTTACTCTATAGAGATTGTCTGGCTGAGGGTCTTTGTATTTATTACCATCTACTATAGAAAAAGTGTCT
>LZPO01055650.1:3791-14706 GCA_001675575.1 Neotoma lepida | reverse complement strand
AAGTCTTTTCTTCTCAGATGGCTTAGATATTGTCAAGCTCACAAATAAATATAATTAGGATATTAATCAAATAAAACTTTTTTGCATCTCAGTACATACAACTAGATGATAAGTCAATATTTAAAGATTTAAAATTATCTGAAATTGGGGAAACAGGATATATTATAATATTTAATATGCAAAAGTAAGTTGTTGTGATACAAAAGTGTTGATTTATCCTATAATACACTACAGGCCTTTTCTGTTCTTTAGGATTCTGTTACTCATTAGTGCTTTAAAACACATCTCTTATAAACAGCTTTCTTAGAAGAAATAACAATAACAACTACAGTGAATTCCTAACCAAATTTCTAGTTTCAGTTACAAATATATTGATATAACTGTATCCCTGAAGTTTCCCATTAAAGATTAAGATTAATAACTTAGTATTAAANGGCTAACCTCTTTGGTAGAGCATTCCTCTGATACTTGAGTTTGTCAGGAATTAAGTAGCTGTGCATTTCAAATGAGGCATGGATGGATATGCCAAACATTTGAGAATTATTGACACATCCACTTCCATGTGATGGTGTGTGTTGAAGCTATTCCTACACTCTTATTAGTCGGTTTTTACATTCAATGCTAATAATAGATGAGCATTTATAATTCATTTCTGTTCTTAAAACCAATTTGTGTTTTACAATGTTATTAAAACTGTATTTATTAATTTTCTTTCCCAAGATGCACATGCAAAGGCATTACTCTTTGTAAATAAAAATCTCTGTGACTAAAATTCCCCAAGTCATTATAAATAAATTATTCATTTGTTAACTGTCAGACACAACTGTTTTTCCTACACTGCTCTTGAAGGTGGCCTCAAGAATGACATAGTCATTGTTGTCCAAAAAATATACATATTTACTAGACATTTAGAGACATTACTCACCTTGGGTATTGATCTTTATTGAAATGCTAATCATGCCTGAGGTAATATTTATTTTGCATAAAGATATTTTGCAGTATTCAAATAGTCTAGAAGCCCCTTAAACATCAATGTCCAAAAGCCCAGTTTAGGACATAGCTAGAGTTACAAAACATAAATAAACATGGATAAGTTTGCCCATAAAAGTAGCTTAAAATAAAATAACTTGTTAAGTCATTCATGAATTCTATCAAACAAGAGTTTAGTTTAAGACAATTTAGTCTAATAAATATATTTTCTTCATTGTTGATATTTTCTTCCATAATAAAATTCAAACAAAAATTGCTTTATGATTTAAATATTGATTTACAAAAAACCTCTAATCTCTGTATATATCTTGATGGGATATTGTGTAGTAATGCTTCCATACTGTTGACTTCATTAACCTGAAACCATAAAAGTTTAGGATTTTCATCTTGTCAGAAATATTACTGTTGCTATATTACAGCGTATTTTTTTAATTTAAACAAGGAAAAATACTTAAAAAACAATTCTAATTCTTTACATATTCCTTGGTATGTAAAACTTTGCCATAAAAAAAATAGAAAGGAAATAAACAAATAACCACAGCCCTGCCCTTAAAAACTTAGATTGGGACATATCTGAGTAAATATTCAAACAGATATAGGTTAGAAAACAAGGTATATGTCAGGAAGAAAAAGTACACAGTGTCTGGAGAGACGATAATGGGTGTAACATTTTAGCTTTGGGATCCAAGTCTCTGAAACCATGGCAAATATGGTGAAGCTTCAGTGAGAAAAGGAACCAGTCAAGTATATTAGGAGAGTGTATTCAAAGAAACAGAGTAATATGTGAACAAGGAGAGAATACAGGTTATTGAAAAATTATTAGTCTAAACACCACAGAATTTTCCAGAATAATTTCATTATATTATACAGAAAACTTTACATTTGTCCAGAGGTTCACAAGCATATTTGTCAAATATAAGATATCTTGTATCATCTACAAACTGACACATAGAATATGCCCCACAAATAAGAAACTTAATTAGTCAGGAGGAATATCAAGAGCCATAAATAACACACATGATGAAGTTGGGAATGAATATTGTTTGACTTCTACAATTTTTTTACACAAATTTGCAACTTAAAATGAAATTCTTCAGCTGCAGGGACAAGTACAGATATGTGCTTTTCCAGAAATATCTTCCTCAGATAAGGCATCTAACTAATGTGTTAAGTATTTAATAACAATGACCTGAATATGGAAAGAACAATTATAACACTATTGTCAATTTCTGAATACTCCATGATTCAGTAATTGACAGTATGGTATTGTCTATTGTTATATTGACAATATGACAAGAGGATATGGTACAGGTGGCCATAAAATTTTGTATAATTTTCAAAAATTTTCAAAAATTCCAAAGGAAACTTGTAATCTAGACAAGAACCAGTGATTCTGTCCTTTAAACTAAGGTTAAATCAATATCCTATTTTAATATATTTAGTAATATCTAAAAACATAGATTTATAAAGTAATTCTAGTATATTTTTTAATTATCAATTATTCAGGGATTCTGAAGCATTTATTTTTAATGTTTATTAATTAATTTTCACAAAAAAACATCATGAATTGTTACATGATATAGGAAATTTTATGCTATCTAATTAATTATACTTCATGCTCAATAACCCAAATAGCATTCTGTAAATTTGGGGCAATAAATATAGATTAGTTAATTATTTCCTTGATAATGTTATGGACCACNCTACCTCTATCATTTTTTTTCATTCTCTATTTGTACCTAGTTATCTTATAGAAAAATTCTGTATAACACTCAAGACATTGCTTGTAACCTTCTGCTGCCATTTCTCCACATAGCATGTGTATACCTAACCTGAGGGAACGTTGTGGTTAGTTACATTTTTCTGTAGTGGAAGAAGAACGCACTGACCACAAAGTGGTTAATGCTAAGGAAAGGTGTGTGTTATCTGGAATTCAGCGTTCAGGTTCTAACTAGAAGAGTGGGATCTAGTCTCCTGACCACATCCTTATTGCATATTTCTTGGAAATAAGATGACACACTGTACATAATCAATGAACTATAGCTACAAATATTCATATAGCACCTGCCTGATCGACACGGGGTGTCATTTATCTTTCTCATTGGGCTTCCATTTGCATGTTGACTACTCTGTCTCTTTCTTCCACAGGCTTAGTCTTTAGTTCCGAACTCTAAAGTCCTGAAATAGATAACAGAAATTTATCAGTTCTTGGTTTGTGTGCCATAGTTGTTGCTTTTTCTTCAATATCCCAGTAAATATCTCTAGAAATAGGATTTATGTAGTTACCGTAGACATTAAAGTATTCTTTAATAAGTCTATGTAATAATCTTCCAGAAAGAAAAGTATGGTGCTTTGAATATTTATGGTAGCCCAGATCAATTTTAAATTTCTTATAAATCTTGTGAATGAGTTTTTATTTATTAATAAGTAGAACTATGGTCTATGTAATTTANGGCATGTATAATCCAAATGTGAAGAGCTTCTATTTGAAATAATGCCTCAGGATTGGGAGCTAGTTTAGTTAGTAGAATGTTTACCTTGTAAAAATGAGGACCTGAGTTCAATTCCAAGAACCTACATGTAAAGATAAACTCTTGATTTTCCTTAACAATATTTATATTATTCTTTGGATTTTCATGCAATATATTTTAAAAAATTGTATAATACTTCAATACTTCCTGTAATTTCTGTCACTACCCTATGATAGCTTGCTTCTCAATAATGAGCTCTCTTCCTCTTTATTTTTTTCTTTCTCCATAGTCTAGCTTGCGTTTCCCAGCTAGTTTTGGGAGTGTTGGTGCCTTGGTATGTGATCAGTCTACCAGGTATTATATCAGTAGAGAAATCTGACTCTCCCTCTCTCACCAGCTACCTAATGTAATAGATCTATAGCTACTGGTGGCATTTCACGTCCCCTTTCTCCCACTATGTTCCGCCAATTTGTCTTGAGCTTCCTCTGGTCATGTACATGTTTTCATAATTGCTGAGCTCATATGATAACTTCACTGTTGTGTCTGGAAAACACTGTTCTCTTGATAATGGCCACTAATAGCTCATAATATTTCTTCCTATTTTTGCTTATAGATTATAGAGCTTTGTTAGGAGGGTGTAATTGTTAGGAGATGTATTTCCCATCTAATGCTAAGTATACCCATAGTCACTTATTTTCTGCAAGTACACCANCTGGGCAAATTAACATCAATTGAGAGATGTTCTGATCTAAGGGTATAGTGATTAGTCATTAGGAGTCATTTTAATACTGTGTCCATTCAGCAGGTTAATAGTATTAGATCCTTATCTACAGACTATAACCTATTTATCTCCAGGTTATTGTCCCCTTTAATATGGACAGAAAAAGACTCCATCCACTGATAAAGGCTTTTGATCACTCTCATAAAGTTCCTCACATGTTGCACTAGAGGATACATGTTTTCACACCAGTCATTATTGTAGCATACAGGGTTCAAAAACTAGATGAGCTTGAGTATTACTTTTCTCCTCCAGTAGTGTGCCTAGCACTTTCCAGAACCGTAGATACTAGCCAACAAGGTTATAGCTTGCAAATGATACCAGCTTGAAGTCTCTATATCCAGTAATTCAACTATTTGGTATCTTCAATAACAGGGTTGTATCATCATGTTCTGGAAGGTAACCACTNATTTTGGAAATAGCATGAAATGATAGGAAACTATTTGACTACTGGCCAGCAGCTCAGAAAGAGGCAACCAATCTCTGACACTGGGATTATTTGTTAGCATTAAGTGTCTAGTTTTAATATGGTCCCCTTTTGCAGTCTTGTTTGATTAAAATCATTTTTGTTTATGCATATGTACATGTTTTAGGAAACTTCTAGAGTAGTAGGTTCTCATATGGCTTTCTTAAAAGGTCCTTAGTGTCAATTATTTCCTGTAATCCCAGTACTGGAAAATCAGGTAGAGGCAGATAACCCATGATTGTCTGGCCAACCACCTTAGCTCTGGTGAGCCTCAGACCAGTGAGGCTCCATTTCACAAAACCCAAGGTGATAATTGCTGAGTGAAGATATCTGAGATTAGCTGNTGGCTTGCATATGTGCAAAAACACACAGGTAAAGTTAGTAAAACAAAACATTCACACCTCCATATTATGCCCACAGTCTCTAAGTAAAGGCTNTTTTAAACTTAACATTTAGATTACAATTATCTGTATAGAAGATTAAATCTGTTTCCTAAACTACACCTAAAAACTAATGTACATAAAATAATTTCAGTAATTTATTAACATATTCTTCTTTTAAAAAATCACTTCATTATAATGAACTCACAAATAAAAACATCATACAGCTATATTAAGGTAGCCATTCACACACTTGCCTAGGCCCGAGCTTTATACTTCTAAATGAAGTTAAAATAGACATTGTAAACCTACTGAACTCTGCTAAAGCTTTTCACTTTCACTATCAATGATACTTTTTTATATACTTATCTACCACTAAAAGGGAAAAAAAAAGGTGGGAATGCAGGCAAAATGACATATGAGTTGGGAAAGAGAATATTAAGCTAATTACAATTTCTGTTTTTAGTTCTTTATTCTGTGTGCGTGCGTGTGTGTGTGTGTGTGTGTGTGTGTGTNCTACCTCTATCATTTTTTTTCATTCTCTATTTGTACCTAGTTATCTTATAGAAAAATTCTGTATAACACTCAAGACATTGCTTGTAACCTTCTGCTGCCATTTCTCCACATAGCATGTGTATACCTAACCTGAGGGAACGTTGTGGTTAGTTACATTTTTCTGTAGTGGAAGAAGAACGCACTGACCACAAAGTGGTTAATGCTAAGGAAAGGTGTGTGTTATCTGGAATTCAGCGTTCAGGTTCTAACTAGAAGAGTGGGATCTAGTCTCCTGACCACATCCTTATTGCATATTTCTTGGAAATAAGATGACACACTGTACATAATCAATGAACTATAGCTACAAATATTCATATAGCACCTGCCTGATCGACACGGGGTGTCATTTATCTTTCTCATTGGGCTTCCATTTGCATGTTGACTACTCTGTCTCTTTCTTCCACAGGCTTAGTCTTTAGTTCCGAACTCTAAAGTCCTGAAATAGATAACAGAAATTTATCAGTTCTTGGTTTGTGTGCCATAGTTGTTGCTTTTTCTTCAATATCCCAGTAAATATCTCTAGAAATAGGATTTATGTAGTTACCGTAGACATTAAAGTATTCTTTAATAAGTCTATGTAATAATCTTCCAGAAAGAAAAGTATGGTGCTTTGAATATTTATGGTAGCCCAGATCAATTTTAAATTTCTTATAAATCTTGTGAATGAGTTTTTATTTATTAATAAGTAGAACTATGGTCTATGTAATTTANGGCATGTATAATCCAAATGTGAAGAGCTTCTATTTGAAATAATGCCTCAGGATTGGGAGCTAGTTTAGTTAGTAGAATGTTTACCTTGTAAAAATGAGGACCTGAGTTCAATTCCAAGAACCTACATGTAAAGATAAACTCTTGATTTTCCTTAACAATATTTATATTATTCTTTGGATTTTCATGCAATATATTTTAAAAAATTGTATAATACTTCAATACTTCCTGTAATTTCTGTCACTACCCTATGATAGCTTGCTTCTCAATAATGAGCTCTCTTCCTCTTTATTTTTTTCTTTCTCCATAGTCTAGCTTGCGTTTCCCAGCTAGTTTTGGGAGTGTTGGTGCCTTGGTATGTGATCAGTCTACCAGGTATTATATCAGTAGAGAAATCTGACTCTCCCTCTCTCACCAGCTACCTAATGTAATAGATCTATAGCTACTGGTGGCATTTCACGTCCCCTTTCTCCCACTATGTTCCGCCAATTTGTCTTGAGCTTCCTCTGGTCATGTACATGTTTTCATAATTGCTGAGCTCATATGATAACTTCACTGTTGTGTCTGGAAAACACTGTTCTCTTGATAATGGCCACTAATAGCTCATAATATTTCTTCCTATTTTTGCTTATAGATTATAGAGCTTTGTTAGGAGGGTGTAATTGTTAGGAGATGTATTTCCCATCTAATGCTAAGTATACCCATAGTCACTTATTTTCTGCAAGTACACCAGCTGGGCAAATTAACATCAATTGAGAGATGTTCTGATCTAAGGGTATAGTGATTAGTCATTAGGAGTCATTTTAATACTGTGTCCATTCAGCAGGTTAATAGTATTAGATCCTTATCTACAGACTATAACCTATTTATCTCCAGGTTATTGTCCCCTTTAATATGGACAGAAAAAGACTCCATCCACTGATAAAGGCTTTTGATCACTCTCATAAAGTTCCTCACATGTTGCACTAGAGGATACATGTTTTCACACCAGTCATTATTGTAGCATACAGGGTTCAAAAACTAGATGAGCTTGAGTATTACTTTTCTCCTCCAGTAGTGTGCCTAGCACTTTCCAGAACCGTAGATACTAGCCAACAAGGTTATAGCTTGCAAATGATACCAGCTTGAAGTCTCTATATCCAGTAATTCAACTATTTGGTATCTTCAATAACAGGGTTGTATCATCATGTTCTGGAAGGTAACCACTNATTTTGGAAATAGCATGAAATGATAGGAAACTATTTGACTACTGGCCAGCAGCTCAGAAAGAGGCAACCAATCTCTGACACTGGGATTATTTGTTAGCATTAAGTGTCTAGTTTTAATATGGTCCCCTTTTGCAGTCTTGTTTGATTAAAATCATTTTTGTTTATGCATATGTACATGTTTTAGGAAACTTCTAGAGTAGTAGGTTCTCATATGGCTTTCTTAAAAGGTCCTTAGTGTCAATTATTTCCTGTAATCCCAGTACTGGAAAATCAGGTAGAGGCAGATAACCCATGATTGTCTGGCCAACCACCTTAGCTCTGGTGAGCCTCAGACCAGTGAGGCTCCATTTCACAAAACCCAAGGTGATAATTGCTGAGTGAAGATATCTGAGATTAGCTGNTGGCTTGCATATGTGCAAAAACACACAGGTAAAGTTAGTAAAACAAAACATTCACACCTCCATATTATGCCCACAGTCTCTAAGTAAAGGCTNTTTTAAACTTAACATTTAGATTACAATTATCTGTATAGAAGATTAAATCTGTTTCCTAAACTACACCTAAAAACTAATGTACATAAAATAATTTCAGTAATTTATTAACATATTCTTCTTTTAAAAAATCACTTCATTATAATGAACTCACAAATAAAAACATCATACAGCTATATTAAGGTAGCCATTCACACACTTGCCTAGGCCCGAGCTTTATACTTCTAAATGAAGTTAAAATAGACATTGTAAACCTACTGAACTCTGCTAAAGCTTTTCACTTTCACTATCAATGATACTTTTTTATATACTTATCTACCACTAAAAGGGAAAAAAAAAGGTGGGAATGCAGGCAAAATGACATATGAGTTGGGAAAGAGAATATTAAGCTAATTACAATTTCTGTTTTTAGTTCTTTATTCTGTGTGCGTGCGTGTGTGTGTGTGTGTGTGTGTGTGTGTTTGTATTTTTGTATGAGCACTTTCTTAAGGACATATTTTCTTCTTGTCAGAAATTCAGGATGGGAACCTTCTCATGCATTTTCATACATTCTTAACAGAATATCTACTCAAAATGGAAATGTTACAATTCCCAGGAGACAGAAACATGCTTTGCTATAGGNAGCTTTGCTTATGCTTCTGAACTGCCTTCCTTAGATCATTTTAAGTTATGGATTATTTAAGACAGTGTAAACATTGTTACATTAAACTATTTTAGAACATTTACTTGCATACTTCAAGTTCTTAAAGGTTTTTAGCTCTGTGATTCTGTGCTTGCTTCCATTTCTCATATGAGAGAAAACAGATGAGGTGTAGGTAAGTCGACACCAGTCACAGGTTTGTTAGATGACATGGTATTGGAAAGACTGCTGGTTATAGTAGCCTTTGATAATTCTGTGCAACCTACTTCCTGGCCCCCACCCGAGCCCCTGTAGACTTCCTTGCTCAAAGTCCACTAGCACATCTTATTCTGCACATGTCACCCAGATAACTCCATTGACACTGGTGCAGTTCTTAATTATTTGTTAGCATNAGAGGTGTGCTCTACAGACTTTGTCTTTATCAGATAAAATGTGCTTATTTTCACTTGTTTAATCAGAGCCCTAAGCTAATGAATAACCACACTTAAGGTTATTTAAAGGTCTTTAAATATTTGACTGTGATATGGAATAATTTGAAAATTTGCTGAAATTTTGCTTTTACTTAAAAATATTACTAGCATTCTCTCTGTAATGACATTAACCTCATTTTCTTTGGAAACAGCTCCCTTTAAACTGTNCTTACAAAACCACTCACTAAATGAAGCCATTATTCCAGAAGGAAATACTCTAGGAAGCGAGCACCTTATGAAGTCTTTCCTGCAGGCTGGAGAGATAGTTAAGAGCACTTGATCCTTTCCAGAGGACCTGGGTTCAGTTCCCAGCCTCCACATCCAGGCTTCCAACCACCTATAACTTCAGTCTCAGAGGATCTGATGCCCCGCCCCCGCCCCCCTTTACTGACCTCTTCAGGAACCAGGAACATAGGCAGCTCACAGACATTCATAGAAATAGAACTTTTATACACTTTTTGAAAAGAGAAAAAAAATTACCTTTATATGAGCTTGACAAGTTCTTCATCTGAATTTAAACATTCNAAATCATTGAGATTTATTTGCACCTATGCTTCTTTTATAGTTTTAACTGTGTGTGTGAGTACTTAAACTGAGCAATTCTTATTGTATAATATAAAATATTATAAAATACAATGTCTCAGAAATATGTTTCTATAACTATATTTTCAGGCTATAAAGGCAGAAGTTTCTGAGAGATCATATAAAATGTGTCAGGTGAGTCTGATATTACAAGTATTTTCAGTCTCCTCTGATGATAGAAGAATTGTTAAGGCTTACAAGAAAGTAGATAAAGAGAATTAAGAGATTGATTAATGGAATTCTTTGTTTACTTTAGTGATATTTTCTCAGTGATCTTCATACACTGCCCTTCTGGAACCTGTTACGTTTCTATTTCTTTATGTGGAAAGCATGAAGTTTTATGTTCTCATCCTTCTGACTTGTACATAATGACACCTGTCTAAAATGGCACAGGCTCAAACACTGGCCTTTTCATAGCATGTAAGTGGAGATTTTTTTTTTTTGTCTGCAAGTGGTTTCAAACAATGCAAATCCTCAGTTGTTTCTGATGTCATGAAGAATAATTACTTTAGAAAAGAATCCAAAGTTTGGTATAATTCATATATAACACATATTGAAATATCCCCTCAACCACTTCTGAATTTTATCTAAATGACTAACAGTAGAGCAGAAATACACAACTTCTACACAGCTCAGTTTTCTCAAAGTAAATTGAGTGAAAAATGATCTAAATTAAGTGATTGAAGAAGTAATATGTAAGTTAACTATAATGGCAGATATAAAATAAATGGAGCTATGATTATTAATTTAATTACATGCATACTCCTTTAAATGATGGGTACAAAGTCATATTAATAACAAAACTGGCAAATAAGAAGTGTTAACATTATTTATTATTACTATTGAGTTTATAATTTTTTATAGCATTTCTTCCTTCCTTTTCCTTCCTCTTAATGCTCCAATACACCCCTCTCTACTCTTGTTCAAATTCATGGTCTCTTTTTTATCAATTGCTTTTGCATGTATATATATGTATGTATGTATATATATGTAAAGAGAGAGATATAGATATAGATACAGATAGATATAGATATTCCTAAATATAACCTGTTCTATCTGTACAATGTAACTTGTATGTATGTTTTCAGGGCTGGCCATTCGGCACTGGACAACCAATTGGAGTGCTCTTTCCTGGATCACACCATCTCTCCCACTCCTAGCTCTCTTCAGTGGACT
>LZPO01055649.1:6743-30248 GCA_001675575.1 Neotoma lepida | reverse complement strand
CAAAGGATCTTTAATGCTGACTTTGTTGTGAACTGTGCCACAGTAGCGTGAACATTCATGTTCTCAGTCAAGACACATGCTTACTGTATGCTGTCATGAAGGCTCTCTACACAAACAACACAGGGACATGTGTAGCTGTGATCCTAATGATAGACTACTGGATATCACTGCTTATCTCACCACAGGTTCATTTCTTTCTGATATATTTTTCTTTTTAAAGTGCACATCCAAAGAGAAGTCCTGCCTCAGTATCATATGCTATTTGCTATATTTCATTTATTCAAAAATCTTTGTTAAGTTTTGAACTCTTTCTAAACTCTTCTTCAATCAAGATGCAAAATTATTTTCCAAATTTTTTAATCCTGGTGAAAGAGAATTCTTTCTTGAAAATATGTGGCACATATGAGGCACATACATGGCAAAAACATTATTTCTAATTACAATATTGCTATATTTCAGTCAACTCATATTTTAGATTACTCAAATGAGGTTTGTTAAATAATTCTATGGAATGGCCCAAAATACTATTCATACACAGATGTATATGCATATGTATATATGAGAGGGACTCATTTTATATTGATAGGTATTAATAACTATCTTAAAATGAATTGATTTTAATCAGAAATTTCTCATTTATTTCAGAAGAATAATATTTTCTCATACTTGTCTTTCTCAGATTCTTTCTGGAGAAAGCCAGAACATAATAAAACAAAAGAACACAGAAGTAAGCAAATCATTCTTGTCTCGTCAGGAGCTTTTACACATTATTTTAATTGCCTGGCGTCTTGTTGTAGGTAATGACCCATATATTTTGTTCAAATTTGGTTTGGGGGAATTGTATGCTATGGCAATTTTAGATNGAAAAAAATATCCATCTGAACAGCCTTTGACTTTAAAACTGGTTCCTTAAAGATCAATTAAACAATTATTTCTTTTCTTTTCTCTTCTTTCTCTTCTTTTCTCTTTTTTCTTTTCTTTTCTTTTCTTTTCTTTTCTTTTCTTTTCTTTCCTCCTTGTGCTAAAACTGAACTTCCAATCTCTACCACAAGACTCAGGTTTTAAAGACGGTTGTTTACCTACAAAGGAAGAAAAAAAAAAACCCTAGAGCAGATGATTCAATTTTATCATAATTGTTGTTCACTAAAACACATCAAGTTTAATTGAACTGTGATCTCTCCCGCTCAGATTCTGTGAAATCTTGCAGAAAGTGATGATTTGAAATTTTTTTGACCTTAATATAATCCATATTGAATTTCTGACTAAGAATGACTTACTGTTGCTTATTTAGCATACAAGTTTTGGTTATTACTCCAATTTTTCCTTTAAATAACATTCATATAGATCCCGTGCTCTTTAGTTACATCACATATCAAAAGAGGTCTTGACAAAGCATTCCTTTATGAATCAATTCCAAACCTGTCTTCGAGGAAAACAGAAAACATAAATTCCAAAATAACTTGGCTACAGACTTCATTTCTTCGTAGAAATAATCACACAAAAGATGGCACTAGTCTGAAATCGTGGGCCTTGTTTTGTGACTTTTATCAGGTAGCTGTGAATGTGAAATATTGATATTTGGCAAAAACTGACTATTAAATAAAATCCTTGAATAAAACCCTCCTCCTTAGAGCTCACTTGTTGTATGGATACATTTCTACCCTAGAAGACAGGAGGAAGTATTGGGCAGATGCTCGCCAACCCATTCTTTCTGGTTACCAAACACACTGTTCGTGACTCTTGAGTGGTTTTATAGGGTTTTTTAAAGAAAGGCTCTTGTGGTTAAATGAAAAGCCATAAGAAAACTTTCAAATGTGTCAATGTTTTCTTTTCCCAGATCTTTCTTAAAATTAAAAAGCTCTTGTTAGTTTGTTTGATTTTGAATTCCTGCAGAATTTCATTATGGAAATTATGTTTGCTGGAGAAAAGAAGTTTTGTACTAAGGAGCAATACAGTTTGGCGGAGATTAGAGGAGGAATTTCTTGTGTAGAAGAACAAGAAAGATTTTTTTTTCCCAATCCTTGACTTAAAACCTAGTTCAATGTTAAGTTGAAAACTTTATAGAATTATCAACTATTTTCTAGCATCCTGCAGAGATAACAGATGTTAACCCAGGGCATTTGGGGATTTTTTGAGGTCATGGTGTTATCTAACATAGAACCCTTCTGGTTTTATTTATTTTGTGTGGGGAGGGAGTGATGAATTGAATCATGTAAACTCTACTCCCCTTAATGTTTTCTTTTCCCAATATGGTGCTAATTCGGAGTCAGTACTTGAAGAATTCAAGTGATTTAACTTAAGCCCTTTAAAGTGCTTTTTTTTTTTTTTGTCTTTATGGTTAAAGACTGTAGTTCAAAACTGCTGAAATGACCTTTGAAGCTTCTTGAGAAGCATGACTTAGTTCAGTTCTTTGTGGACAGCTTTACTGCTATCATCAGCAAGCCAGCTGGAGTGCCACGAGAACTCTTAACTGCTTGCTTAAATGTCGTTGGCCATTTTGGGGGAAAACACTCGATTTCGTCTCATAAGCAAAGGAGAACTAAGTTCAGGGGAGGCAGCATAATACAACCGACCAAACAAAAGGCTCCTCCAATCTCCTCAAATACAATCTCTTTCCTAATATTTTCCAGTAGGGGGAACTAAAGACTCGCCAAGCAGAGGCTCGTTCAGCTCAGGGACTTGCGTGAGTTCCCGTCTGAAGCTTTACAGTCACCTGAATAAGCATCAAATAGCTACCAGCGAGGCTGTGATCACACGTGGGCCTAGCCACACCGACCACACCAGGGCACCTTAGACTAGACAGTGGCATCTGTCTGATTTAAAGTGGCCCTCCCTATCTCCAGCCCTAATGGAGTTCTTGCTTGGAATGCACCCGTTTTATCGTGTTTGGGCTGGAATCCCGCTCTTGAGCTTTCCTGAGTTCTGTTGGGTTATCAGTGTTCTTAAATCAGAGCCTGCTTTCCGAATTTCCCTGTCGAGGTGCTAGGGAGGGCAAAAGCCCTAGAAAACCACTTCCTCCAAGTCCTTTGATCCTGGACCTCTGCTGGTCCTAGAGTCTTCTGCCGAACTCTTTTATCACGAGGTCCGGAATTACGCTCAGTGTTGGGAGGTCAGAAGGCAACCCAGCAACATTAGCGGGATGCCAACCCTTCCCCTCTCTCCTCCTCTTGGGGATTCCACTGCTAGCCATAGATCTTGGCTAAAACAAGCCTAAAGAGGTTAGAGATACCCCATCCCCAAACACACACACACACACACACACACACACACACACACACACACACACTTTTATTTTTGGCCTGGTTCACTTACAACCCCATAGGAAGTATGTACACAAAACCTTTCTACCCCGGTGCTATGTTTCATCCCCTCTCTGTCCTTCCTGTTGGCCAGCTTCTTTCTAGTAAAAGGAGGGGTGTGTGTGTGTATGTGTGTGTGTGTGTGTGTCGGTGTGTGATTTTAACGGGTAATGAGGCTGGGCCCGGGGTCCTGGAAGATCATCTTTTTCTAGAAAAGCTCTTGTGCAGCTCCAGCAGACGGAGCGATGAATAATTAGGAAGGGCTTCCATGAAATCACTCACCGAGAAAATTACCTGCCCATTAAACGGGCCGCGTGAGGAGCAGGAGGCTGGAAGCCCACCTCACCCCTCCCGAGGAGGGAAGGAGGGGGATACCCGGGAGGCTCCTGGAACCGGGAAAGAGTTGATGGCTAATCGCAGTCCTTCCTAGCCCGCAGCGGCTCCACTTTGGTTCATTTCCGTCCCCCCTAAGACTCATCGCTTGCCCGATTACCCCTGCTTCGAGGACCCAGGGGCGGGCTGTCACCCCTTGTAAGGGAGGGTGACCGTTGGTGGTGGAGATCTGGGTGCACCCCTCATCCTCCACCCCCCTCCCGGGGACCTACGCGGAGCAGCTCTTTCCTCCCCTCCTCTTCTGCCTCCTCGCCTTCCCTCCTCCAAGTCCTTCCAGCCCTTGGCAGCTGCTGGAGGAGGCGGACGCAGCGCAGTCTCCGCTGCCTAAGCAGCGGCTGCACGGGGAAGGGGCTGGAAGCAGGACCTGCTCCCGGAGGCTGGACCACGCGCTAGCATCCTCAGGGCTCCCAGGTCCGGGGATCCCTAGTCTAGCAGCGCTCGCCTACAGCAGCTGGACGCTAGCTCGCTCCGGGGCGGCCCCTGGGGGTGGCGGCGGCCTCAGCCCAGCCCCTCCCTCTTTCCTTGCTTCCTCTTTTCGCCTCCCTCCTCGCTCCCTCACCACGTAGGAGTTCCCATTCTCCACCCCAGCCGTCCTGCTTTCCAAACCTTTTCCTTCCTTTTGGAAACCAGAGACTCCGAGGGAGGCGACCGGGCGGCAGAGGAGAGGGCCGGCTCACAAAGTGCTGCTTTGACACATTCTTAGGATGGAAGTTAAGTGAAAACAAAACAACACAAAACAAAACTCCGCGAAGTGTTGCTGCCACGGAGAAGGAGACCGGGGGGGCAGAGGAAACCCGGTGGGCAGGCCAATGGTTGTTCCTCAGCGCTTTGGCAAGTTTGTGGAACACTTTCTAGGAATTAGGTCTTTTTTGTCCCCCGTCATCTTCTTGACTTCTGAAGAAAGAACTTGTGTTTGGATTGCAATGGAGTCTAAGGAGACAGGGCTAGATGCACGTGAATAGTCCCGCCAGCTGGGCTGAATTTGTGGGAATTTCGGAAGCCAGCCTGTGGAAGTAAAGCAGCTCTGGAGTCCCTTGGGTTCATTCGGATGGCTCCTAACGTGTCCCGTGTCAGAACTCTTCACCAACAGCTTCTGATGTTGCCATTTTGCTCTTCTTGACCTTAATTAATCTCTAGGAAAGTCTAAACTTCGGACCTACCTCTTTTTTTGATACTTATTTTTGTACTTCTGCTCTCTGGGATTGGTTTCTTTAAACAAGCTGGATCCTTTTTCATATGTCAAAATGAGTCCGCTGATGTTTACACTACTATTGCTCTTTGGATTTCTCTGCATTCGGATTGATGGTGAGTTGAAACCCCTCTTTCTTTCTGAGGTTGTTGTGGCTTCTAAATAAAATGTCAGTGTGGTTGGGAGTGTGTTTTGGCCATGCACAAGCTCTTCAGGGGCAGAGGTTCCGAGTCTTTTGTTTCTAACCTGCTGCCAGTGGAACATAATATAGTCACCTATTGTTGTGATTGTAATTAATTAATTGAGGAGTTTTACAGTAAGTGATGAACTCAAAGCTTAGAAGACTAACTATTAAAGACAATGTCTTGAAAGAGCCCAGCATGACTGTGGCCGCTCTATTTGGTATTTGTTCTGGTATCTAAACTTTGGCTTAGGCATTCAGTGGCAGAACTATAGTAGCTGATAACTTCCAGGTGCATTCAATGAGTAGGGATTTGAGACTGGGCATCTCAAGGTTCAAAGTGTGTCACCTGTGTGTCAGTGAATGCTATCCCGGCATGAAATCAGAATGAAGGATTTAGATCCCAGAGAGAAAACTGTCACAAGTGGGACTGGGCGAGGCTCCAGGAAGGAGGCAGTATCCAGTATGGGCTGGCTGCAAGCTGGGAGCCCTCAGCTGAGTCCCCAGTGGACAAACACAATGGGGAGCTGGAACAGGTGCTGTAGGTGTCTGTCTCCCTCTAGGCTGAGTCTCTCTGTCAAGCAGACAATTTTCTACCTCTGCCTTTCCTGTCTTTTGTTCAGACTCAGTTTCCGGGGCTATCCTCACTAAATATCTGGTCCTTGGGAGATTATTACAAAATCCTTGTGTAGCTGTTTGAATGAGAGGGGTTAAAAATTGTGGACATCTTATGGGTTTATTCTTTGAAAGTAAAATAAAAAAATATTTGGAGTTGACTTTTAGGGACATTCATTCTTATATCAATGGCAAATGTTATTTATAAAGAGTNGACTAAGCCACTCACCCTCATCCCAGGAACCGAACTTAGAAATAATTTCCAATTCTAATGATTGTGCTTATAAAGACTCTTAGCTATATTAATCCGAATATTTAAAGCATTAAGATAACATGTTGCTACATAAACTTTCCTTTGAATTCATTACTTGAGACATTGCCTCGTATTGCCCATCTGTAGAAGCTAACTTTATGTCTGGAAGCTACTGTACAGGACCTAAGGACAGACTCAAAAGGAAGACTATCTATAAACACAAGGCAATGCAGATGAGCTTACCTACTGTCAAGTGGCTGTTTTCAGTTGCAGAATGGAATACAGGAGTTCACACCCCCCGCAATGATAGAGATCTGGGGGGGTGCCTGTTTGCACATTTCTCTCTTTCCCTGCAAAGTAGTAGAAGCTTAGGATTTGATCACTGTGATTGACATTGTGGTAATTTCTACAATCATATCTGTAATCATTATTCATGCGTTATCATTTCTAACAGGTTCACTTTTACCATACATGGATATCATCCTAACAAAAAGGTTTATATATGCCAAATATGTTTGATTATTACATTAGGACTTTTCTACAGCAATATATTTATAAACTATGTATTTGACTATAGAATTAGCACCATTTAAAAAATCCGAGTCTCCAGGAAGAATACACTTAAAATGCTTAGTGGAAGTGACAGAGGGAATCTGAAAAGCTTGGTGTTATAGAATGTAATTAATGTACCAAGGTGTTTGGAGATGTATGAAACAAATGCAATTAACCAGTGTGCTAGACCAGCAGCAGTGACATATTTTCTCTCCTCCTCTTCTCCCTGCCTCCTTCACTCTCTCTGTCCCCCTGCTCTCTGTTTTATCCTTCTCTCTTTTCTTTCCATCTTTCTCTTGCATGCCCTCACCCTCATCTCCTTCTGCCTCCTCCTCCTCTTTATTTTACTTCTCTGAAGACATGTCCAGAACCTTTGTTCTGATTTTCCATAATAAATTAAGGAGGCAGTTTTTGTGTCTGGAACATCTGCAAGAGAGTTCATAGTAATAAAATGAAAAATGCTTACAGGTACCACACTGAAGACCAAAGAGTCCATGTGAAATTTCATATATATAAAATCTACTGGGTCAGAATCAAAAGCAATTATAGATACTCTTACTGAATTTGTACGTAACCATACATTTGACATTGGCTTGCCTTTGGGTACTTTAGCATGGTGACAGCTCTTCCATGGGGATTGTTGAAAATTTGGGATGTGGACAATACTGCCATCTAGGCTGTTTGAAAGCTTGGGACCCTGCATTCACATATCCAATGAGGAGGCTGGTGTACAGAATCTCTAAGCTCTCTGCCCTTCTGGATTCTGTGATATTTATTTACTTTTGTCCTTCTTAGAGCTGTGGGCTTATTTTCCACATGAATTTCAAATTTAGAGAAGCTTGTACCATTCCAAAGATATACTGACTATCCTTGTGCTCAACATAGGAATTAATTTTATTCAGTGACAAATGATACATAGATTTGCATTAAAATTTGCTTGGTGGGTTATTTATATGTGCATTTTTATAGTGCATGAAAAAATGTTAGAGTTTTGCCTCCTCATAGAAAATATGTGCTAATATTATTTATGACTTTTCGAAATCTTTTCCCTATAACAAGCCATAAAAAATAAATATTAAGTTAGTTGAGAACTGCAGATGAACTTTTTAAAAAACCTTTGATGTGAAGCTATTTTTTATTTGAAACAGATTAATAGCCTTATGGAGGTTTTGCTCCCTGTAATATGGAATGTGTAATGAGTTTAGCCTTTGTTTAGTAGATTCAGTTTTCAGTCAGTTATAGTTATATACATTCAGCTATGATGTAATTTGAATGACTTTAAGATTTTAAATTATAATCCTATCCCATATATCAATTTGATATTTTTACAAATCTCCTGGAAGGTGTTTTTACAATGCTAATGATTTTCTCTTCTTTACTCCTTACCTATTCTTAAATGAAATGACACATGTGGTATTTGGGGAGATACAGGTAATTCATGTGCACAGTGCAGATGCATACTCTCATATAGGTTTATACATTTTGCTAAAGTGCTTCTTTCAGTAATGGGCTCATTATTGTAGCCATATGTAGCCCATTTCAGAACTTGAATTGCATATAAGTAACCTGGAATTTGTTCTTGTAGCAAAGCAGTAATATCACATTTGAATTGGCTTTGTTTGGATAAGCTTTGATGCCATGCAACATGTGGGCCATAAACCAAAAGGATTACTTAGAACATTAAACAAAAATTCTTAAAGTAAAAGTCATGCTTATACACAGACAAAAAATCCTAGTTCTTGTCATTTGAATCCTGGGCAGCTTATAAAAATAGCATCTTTGACAGTGAAAATATAGATAAGTAAGGAAATGGCTTAAATGTGGATATGTATGTATTGGGAGATGGGTTCTCTCTCTGTCTCCCTCCTTCTCTCTTTNTCCCCGTCCCGGGGGTATATATGGGTATGCATGTGTGTATGTATGTGTGTATTTAGGAATATATGTTTATAAAGTCCAGGAAGCAAGAAATAAATTTACTTCCTATAAGCAATTTGGTGTCTGAACAATATTTGAAAAAAGGGGGAAGTGGTTCATCTTAATTTCATTCTTATTTTTCTTCTCTTTAGCTTTCTTCCCTCTGCTTTTTTCTCATTCCTCCTCTTCTCCTCCCTTCCTTCTTTCCTTCCTTCCTTCTTTCCTTATTATTCTTTTCTCTCTATTTTCGACATTATAAAGGCATTAGAGACATTTGAAGAGTGAAGAAGATTGTTGAGAGTCTTTATTAAATGATAATTGATCAAATCAGCATCTAAGGATGTGAAATTAATAGTTGTTGGTNTTAGGTATGTGTAACTTTGGTTTACACATCCTCATCTTTCTTTAAGTAAGCTATATAATTTTAAATAAACTTGCTATGTATGTATACTAGATTTTTCAAACCTAGACAAACTGAAGTTCCAGATCTGAGTTCGAGCAGAAATGGACACATAATATACCATTCTATAGAATTATTTTTAAATAACAGAATTGTCATGTCTTTCACAGTTTCTCTAGGTACAGACCTTTCAATCTCAATCAATATATGACATGGTATTAATTTTCTTCTTAAAACCATATTAAATGAAGAATGACTGGATGATTATACTCTTTTGAGGAGAAAGTTTTACAAAATTCTTTGTTTAGTCTTTTAGCAGGGTGCTATGCCAAGATGAGTATGGAATATAATCTGTGGAATGTACCATACCCACCCCAACTACCTACCTATAATTCAAAAATTAGTTGAAGTCACTGGGCCTCAGCCATTAGTGTTTTCTTCATTTCAGCCACGACTTACAATCTTTCACCTCATCCATATTTATGCTCTAAAAATGCCTCTAAAACTGCCTAATCATTTCATAGAATAGTTGGAGATCATTGAGGATTCATTATAATGTGTCTATACACAGCATATCTCCAGTGCCTGGAGCAATGCTTGCCAGGTCCCTCTGACTATGTGGCATCTTGGCTTAATAACTATGGATACTATGGCAAACTCAAGCCCAAGATAGATCATGTTTATTTTGTAGTTGTTCCCATCTCAGTAAATGGCGTCATTATTTACATTTTTTTCATGATCAAAGTAATGAACCATTTGACTTGTTCTTCTAGCTCACAACTAGCTTCTTATAAAATAATTGAAACTTAGTCTGATTTTGTGATTTTTTTCCCCATCCAACATCTTATGAACAATTTTAAATACATACTAAGTTGAAAATTTTTTTCAGTGAACATCAAAATTTACCCTGATTCTGTAATTATTCATTCTACTTTAGTAACACATATCTACTAACTTAGCAGTTTTGTTAAGTATCCCTTCACCTTGCCCTTCCTAGTTCTCCATACCTAAGCCAATGGGACCATTAGTACACATGTAAATGAGATGTATATTTTCCTGTAGCTCTCTGCTCATGGCTTCCACCAGGCCTGGCACCAAGATATACAAGACTCNGAGTTCAGACTGTTTTCTACCTATCAGATGCCAATGGTTCAGATTATCTATCTAGAATATAGATTATTGAACTTTGGGGGAAGTTATTTAGCTGACTCAAGGCCTTTGTATTTGACCTTTGATCTTACGAAAATGCCATTATCTAGATCTTAGTATTGGTAAAGTTTCTCACTTATTTAATAATGTTATTATTCAATATCTTCTCTTTGGAAACATGTAAAAAAACTTTCCATTACTAAAACAAATAAGTGATATAATCAAGATATAATGAGGAGAGGCATATTTTGGGCTTAGAATTTTGGTAGTTTCCATCCTGGCTGATAAACCCCAATGTTTTGGGCATGTAAAAATGAAGAACTTCATGAGCAACAAACAGGGGGAATGACAGCACTGCTCATGTCATGACCAGGTCGCAAAATATAAAGAAGAGAAGGTTCTGAGGTCCCACTATACAATCATACAAAAACCATCCAATATCCTCATATTTGACCCCACCTCCAGAAGCTCCCACCAGATCCCAACTGTGCCACCTTTTGGGCTTTCGGAGGATATTCAAGTTTTAAATTGTAGCTGTTGGATACCCTATCTAAAGTTTATCCTTTTGAAATACTGTAAGGCTTCCCCCCTTACCTGTTTTCAAATATGTTTTTTATAGCTCACTTCCAGTTGGAGAAGGATNCATGTGTGTCTGTAATTGTCTGTGTTTTAGGAAATTATAAAGGGACTGACATTTTAGCAAGTCTGCAAGCCAAAAATTAAGGGTGCCACGCTTACAGGAAATCCATCAAAAGATGTGAGGTCCTCTAGTCACAGATGATGGTCAAAAGATGTGAGGTCCTCCAGTCACAGATGATGGACTGTGTTAGCCGTGCCACAGATGGTGTGTGATTTCAAGTATCTTTTGTTACCTAGTTCTTGAAAATCCGAGGGAANGGGGCCAGAAAGATGTGGCACATATAGTGACTTAGCCCCACTGTGAAGAACTCTGAGCTTGGGACCTGAATATTTCATAATGGCTAATAAGCTAACTTGTATGACCTTAAAACCTGGAGGGTGATAGTATCTTCAATATATTGGACTCTAAACACATTTACCTTACATCTATTTTTTAATTAAGGAATTTTTTATTTATTTTACATACCAATCACAATCCCCCTCTTCCCTCCTCCTGCCCCTCCAGCCTCCCCCCGCAACTGACTTCCCATTCCCTCCTACAAGAAGGTAAGGCCTCCCATGGGGAGTCAGCAGAGCCTGGTACATTCAGTAGAGGCAGGTCCAAGCCCCTCACCCTGCTTCAAGGCTGTGTGCAGTGTCCCATCATNGGTAGTGGGCTCCAAAAATCCAGCTCATGCACCAGGGATGGATCCTGATCCTACTGCCAGGGGACCCCTTAAGCTACACAACTGTCCTACTTATGCAGAGATTACTTACTAGCAATAGTGGAGAGGGTGCCTGAACTGGCTTACCTTACATTTTCATGGGAGACCATTGGCACTTTCTGAGGCCTAGGAATGTCCTTCCAATAAATAGTTTTGAATACAGTTTGGAAGAAGTCAGTAGTTAGTACCTCTGCAAGGAAGACATGCAGAAACAGGAGACACTAACTTGTTCTGCCAGCAGTCAGTATGTGTAGCCAGATGTTTTTTTGTTTGTCATCACACACCTGCCCTTATGCCAGGGACTTAGCTTTGACTGTCATGTTTACCAGTGTACCTCCAGTGCCTAGAGTGCTGAAGGACAGACAGTGCACAGTCAAATATTTGTTGAGTAAATGAAAATGTGCTTAGGGAGTGCTTTTGTGATGCTGAGTTTTATAACATGGCCCAACACAGGAAATACTTACAACGTGAAGTGTGTGTGTGTGTGTGTGTGTGTGTGTGTGTGCATGTGTATGCATTGTAAACTATAGAAATTGACTAATAAAGTTATCAAATATGCATATTGACAGAAATGATATTTCTGGTGACTCAATATTATGCTTTCTGCTTGGCAAGAAATACAGGATTAACTATTTTCTCTAATATAGCTTTTTCCAATCAAGCAAAGAGTATTTTCTGCNATGATTATCACAGTTCTCTTCCTTTCCTCCCACGTGAACTAAAGGACAGACAGTACATANTCAAATATTTGATTTGCTTAACATAGCACTGGCTGATATTCCACTAAGGGCCACACACCACCACTTTCCAGGGACTTGATTTTTGTGATGACATTTAGTCCAAGAATTGAGACTTTTCTGTACATTTAATACATATTTCAAAATCTCTGAAACACTACCAACAAATGCAAATGATTGCTTTAATTTGGAAGTAGAATCAAATAGACAAGTTCTAAAATTAGCCCCCAAATATATAATCTATAATAATTGTCAAAGATTATTAAAAGAAGCTGAAAGTAATATCACTCATGATGCAAGTTATCCCACTTTACTTACATGCCATGACCAAGGGCCTGTTAATAATAGATGCTAAACTGATAGATGATTGGGGATTTAGAACCTTCTCTAAACACTGATTTAATTTTAAAAATTACTTTATTATGTGTGAATTTGTGTTTANATGTGTGTGTGTGTGGGTACACACATTTCAAGATGATGCAGGTATAGAGAATTTGTATGTATAGATCAGGAGACAACTGTAGGAGTCAGTTCTTTCCTTCACTGCCTTTAACTTTTGAGCCATCTTGATACTCAGTCTGGATTTAAGAAAATATTTCAAAGAAGTCTTAACTGGAAAATTCATTTTCAAATCTCAGATAAAGGCTGAAATAGATACTCTCTAAATTTGGTCTGTATATATTTTCCCTAATTAGCCTCATAGAGATGCATTTCCATATGCCATAAAATTTCTGATTAAAGCACAATGTTTGGTGATTTTAGGCATAAGTTCAGAGTTGTACAGCCTCACTAGGATCTAATTTTAAAATGATTTTCACCCTAGAAATAACTCTTTTGTCTTCTTCCTTCTATACTGCCCCTCCTTCTAATACAGAAAACCATTTCTCTTCATTTTGGTTCTATANAATTATTTATCTACTTTTTACACTTAAACAGTCATGTTAAATATATTTTGGGCTGGATCTAGAGGTGCACCCCTGTATTCAAGTGGCAGAAGCAGAAGAATCCTTGTCAGTTTGACACTATCTAGGGCTGTATAGCAAGAGTGATTGAAAAATAACAAGCACACAACACACACACACAATTTTGTGACTAGTTTCTTTTCATAATATTTTCATTTGATTTTATATTTTAATCCAGATTATTTTCCTTTTTATTTTTCTCTCACATATTACACCCCTACTGCAGCCTCCCCTCCCTTCTCTCTCTCAGTCTTGCCTCCCCTCCCTCCTCTGTCCCAGTCTCCCCCCCACAAACCCTCTCCCCCAGATCCACTCCCCCTCCTCTTTCCTCCCACAGATATCAATGGAACATGGCATTACATAATATTTTCATTTCATGACTAGTTTCCTTAGCATAATATTTTCAAAAGTTATCCATACTGTAGCATATATTAGGACTTCATTCCTTTATTACTAATAATATTCTATCTCATTTATATTTTGTCTTATTTGTTGATGGAGATTTAGGTTGTATAATGTGCACTGATTTTTGCATATGAATATGCTTTATTTAACCTAGAGTAAAATTGCTTGGTCATATAGTAACTCCACTCTTAACCTTTTTGAGGAATTATGATATTATTTTCCAAAGAACTACTACTACCGCATTTTAACCAGCAATACCTGAGCTAAATATGTTTTATTTCAATAAANTTGTTGAATGATCAATATGGGCTGAATTTGAAGATTTGAAATGAAACAATTTCATATTATAATAAGGTCTTATATTCAGTAGTCTGAATTTTGAATTCTACCTGTAATTTTTGGCCTTGTAAGTGCTCTTCAATTACTGTGTGAACTTTTACACATTTAGTTAATAAANGTGAACTTGCCACTTAGCATGATCTAAAGAAGATGAAATGTAGATCATGGAAGGCTAGAATTGAAGAGGGAGAAGACTCATTTGNGAATATATCACATTTCTTCACATATTTGGACACATGGAGACCCAAAGCTCAGAAAATATATGTACTTTATTGTAGTAACATTGCCACATGGGAATCAAATTTAGTTTTAGAGACTCAAGAGTATTTTGATCAGGTGTTTTCTGAACATATCAATAAGAGAACTAGCTTGAGAGTATTGTGCTTAGTATTTGATTCAACACATGCCCGGCAGGTGCTGATTTATAGACAAGCCAACTTGCCGGACTCACTGAGAACCACAAGAGCCTGCTAGATCAATCCTGGAGTCTTCTCTCTCTTAGATTATATATTTTTTATGATCTACATTTCATATTTNAAAAGTTTCTGCTAAGTGTCAGGTTCACTTGTGTTAACTGAATGTGGAAAACTTTATACAGTAATTGAAGAGAACTTATAAGATTGAAATCACAAAACTACTTCAAAATTGAAGAAGAGGACTTAAAAGGAATGGTCCACCAGTCAAATAGCTGAAATAAAAGTAGTGTCTGATGATGGGTTTTTGAAAACATACTCAACAGATTGTNTGAACTCCAAGAAGGAATGATATGGTTTCTAGCTGGTACAATCTGGGAAGTGTCACCATAAAGAAGTCACTTAATATGTGGGGCTTTATTGGGGAGAAAAATAAGAAACTACATTTCAGAAAATAAAAAAGAGAAATGAGAATGGTATGGATTGGACAGAGGTTTGATTAGGAAAGGCAAAGAGTTTAGCTTAATTGCAAGGTAGTTTGTTTAAAGGCTTTTTATGATTGACCTAATGTTTCTGTCATAGATTTTTGTTGTTGTGGTTGTTTTGTTTTTGTTTTTCATCACAAGCTTTCTCATGTAGCTCTGGCTGTTCTGGAACTTGCTCTGTAAACCAGTCTGGCCTTGAACTCACAGAAATCTGCCTCTACCTGCCTCCTAAGTGCTGGGATTTAACGACTATGCCACCACCGCCCAGGTCAATCATAGATTCATATGAGGAATAAATGAATATATATTGAACAATGATATATGAACAAAAATATATGAACAATGCTCTGATGGATGCCTTATATTTTATAAAAGTCATTAAAGTGTTAGATATTACTTTAATTGGTCAGTTTGTTATTATTCCCTGACTTGTATAAACAAGGAAATAATTGGAAAGATTTTGGCTATCCAACACTGGCTTTGGGCTTCATTGTGGACACATTCACAATTCATTTCATAAGATTTTTCATGGCGTGACTCTTCAGAGAACTTACGAGAATTTTTGTTGTTGCTTAAGGGGACTCATNTGTGACCACACCTCTGCAACTGTGACAGGCATGCTATGACATGTGTTTCCATTGCATCATATGCTGATCACAAAATGNTTGGCATTCCCAAGTGAATAGTGTTATGACAGAGAGGGGGGAATAAGGGAGGCATCCTACAAACAACAATATTTGTTAACCAATATTATATGGTGGCATAATATTGTAGTTTGTNTCATGTGGATTTACAGTTTACATTTATATTTTAATATTTTTATCTACTGTTTATGGTTTTACCTATGTTTATGGTTTTAAAAGGTACCATGGGGGATAAGTCTTATGTAAGAAAAACCCATTGAGTTCTAAATAAATATAGCTTCTACATTGAGTTTCCATTTTTTTCCTAAATCGCATATCTTTCAGGCAGTAGAAATGTTGATTTTAGTATCATTTTACAATTATCCCATGTAGATTNACATAATGACTGGTTGTGTGTGTTTGAAAGGGTGGTCTAAATAACACAAAATATCTTTACCACTGAGGAAGGGACTGAGCTAGTTGTTCTATTACTAATTGTTTGGATTCTTACAACACAAACAAAAGCAAAACCAACCACAACAAAAAACAAGAGCTTTGACTGTCCATTCTCCAAGGCCTCGTTCCATCTTAGATTCCTTTATTTACTTCTGGCTGAGTACATTATAGCTAAATAGTCTTAAAGAAGCAAAAATTAGACTAGGCAATACCCATAACTGAAATCTTACCATCCATATAGCACAGTTGTCTTCTGTTGCCCAAACTATGTGTATTNCATGTCTGTGTTTTGGTTTGGATGGAGTGNTGCATTTATACAAGTGGAAAATGGGCAATATTCCAAATCTGTGATCTTTTTCCAATTTCTCTCATTATTAATAACTGGCTTTATATAGTCTTTCTTTATGAATAACTGGAGTTTTAAAATTGGANCTAAGAAAAGCGATGAGGGCTCCTGATCTTGAAAACTGAAACGCTGTGCAACATGGCTGGTTTTAGCAGACATTTTTAAATTTCTGTGGCTATAATTGATGTGTGATATCTTCCCCTTGTTTGTGGTCACAAGCAATTTAGAAATTAGCTAATGATCATGGGATACCACTCAGGGATTCCATTACACTGCATTCAAATTCCAACAACAATCACCAACTTAAAAACAGCCTAGAATTTAAGGAGTTTGCTCAAAACTTCTGGCATGGCTAAAACTAATTAACATGCCCATATATACCATGAAAATGGGAGCGCTTTTGAATTAAAGACANCATTATTTTTTCTTTTAAAATGTGTAAATTTTTATAAACCAAGGTCAGAGGTTAAAGCTTTATGATATATGTTCCTAAGTACTAGCAAATGGTACAATATGGTTAAAATAATTTGTTGAGATGTGTGAAAATTAGAATGTAATTTTCAAAATTACATTAAATTAAGGGGAATTTAAGATGTATGTAGCAGCAAGCCATTTTGCCTGAGAACTTTAAAGTGAATGTCTGCGTGTTGCCAAAAATCAGTGTAGTAGTTACTGAAAGCCAAGCACATGAGTACATTGTTGAGTCACTCAATTAAAGAAGACATTTCACTTTTCCATNGTTGCACACAATAGCCTGTGTGTTCAAACATTCACGTAAATCATCAATAGGAACTTTTCTTAACCAAATTCTGTTTTATCTTTCTCATTCTTGTTATGGATCATAGAAGAAACTGAATACAAAAGGGAATACTGTCAATTTAACTTCTTAATACTTTTCGTTTTTGAAACAGAGTTTCATGGTTTTGTTCAATCAGGCTAGACCTTAATATGTGGGCCAGACAAGCCTTCAGTTCAAGATCAGCCTCNTGCCTCAGCCTCCAAAGTATTGGATATACAGGTAGGATGTAACCCTGTAAAAAGAAATACCAGTACTGGGGATATCAGCTGATAGACTGCTTGCATACCATGCATAGAACCCCAGGTTTGATCCCAGTATAAACTGGGTGTGGTGGTATATACTTGTTGAAGAGGTAGAGACAAGAATATCGGATGTTCTAGGTCATCATCCACTACACTGGATATTCAAGCCAGCCTGGATTAGAAAGTCTAAGGAAGGAAGGAGTGGAACTAGGCAAGCAGGGCAGATCTTACAACACTAATGAACAGTTTTCATGCAAAACGGAATTTGAAAAAAAACAGAACATTTCCTCTGATGGTGTCAAAATGATTTCTCTTGCTGCATTTTTGTTTTTATTGTTATTTTTTAGAAACNGGTCTCTAGATCAAAGATGGCTTGAAGCCCACTATATAGTTCAGAGTGGCCTGAAACTCACAGAGATCCACCTGCCTCTAATCTCTTGAGTGCTGTGATTACAGGATGTGGCACCTGGGATAGTCTGCATTTTTCAACCTTAATTTTAAGTTGAAAACCAGCAATGCAAAAATATTCCAAATATTGAAGTTGTCATTTGACCTCTCTTCCTCAAGGCATGGTCAGTGTGTTTGGTGACATTATCATTTAAAAAAATATGATAATAAGTATACCAGGAGTGTTTTTCCTGGTTCTCATAAAAATGTGTGAGCTGGAAGTAAAGTATACTCTCAAATCTTTTCATTCCTATATTTGTTATTTGAAAACCTGGGTGATGTCAAATTTTAATGTAATATAAGAAAAGAATAAAAAAAATATACATTATATGGGCACTTATTTGGGGGGTGTAAATATAGCTTTTTTAGATCAAGACACATGGGTATAAAATAGGAATAAAAGCAGCTGTTTGAGGCCTGCCCTTCTCTCATAATTCTGACAAATCAGAAGAAAGATTTCCAGGTTCAGTTGTGTTCTTGTACTTTTCTGTGAGATTCTAATAGCTGTGAAGGTTATCCATTAGAAATTTTGAAATTTTCTAGATTCTTGTTGGTCTCGGTTATATATCTTCTTATGCTGAATTTAAATTTCAGGTTAACTCAACTTTTCTCTTCTAAAGGACTTTTCTTTTAAATCCTTTTAACCAGAGACTGAAGATAGCACACAAATAAGAAAACCAGACAAATGCTTTTATAGGCTGACTTCTGCCGGGATTCGATTCTAAGCTTTATAAACATGGACTGCTCTGAGAGTTTAGGCATAATGTTTGTATTTGCAATGATCCAAGAAACAGATACATGTGGGAAGGTGAAGCTTCTCAGCTATAAAAGATCACCAAGATGGTGTATTGAAAACTGAAAACTGAACATTCAAATAAACTGATTGTACTAACATTTGAAGGCCAACTACATAGCAAGTAGACCAGCTGATATTTAGTCCGATGGATTGTTCACATTCACATAAAACAAAATTATTTAGCGTTTGCTGAATCCTTCTTGATAATCAATTGGGAATCAAATGCGAAAGAACATGTGTCTGCTTTGTACGAAGCCGAATTCTTCTGTTTTTCTCTTAGAGCAGAGGACATGCCTTCTTCCCTGGCTGATATCGGTTGCTAGGAGAAGTGCACTGGGTTGCTTGCTTCATATCCATCAGTAAAACTAAAGAGTGTATTGAGTGAGAGAAAAAGGCAGAACACAGCACAGGCCATGAATCATGACTTGTCTCCAGTGTGTCCACTTTGGTCCCCCTTTTTCTTTTTTTTTTTCCTGTGAAAACTTTTGTTTTTAGCAATGATGCTTTCTTTCAGCCATTATCCTTAATCCTTCTGGTGCCTGAGGGGATGAGAGCTACTGAAGGGTGGCTGTGCTGTTAAGAGTCCACTCAGAGCTATAATAAAAGCCTTGAGAGTTATTCATGGGGCCACATGAGCAAGAATGCCCTACCCAGTGAATAGCTTCAGTCAGCTGCCTTTGAGATAGAGTGATTAATACCTTCTGCTTTTAATGGGGGGAAAAGGCAGACAAGAAAGGTCTTCATACTACTTTGGCCATTTTGCAAATTAGATCTTCTACATTGTCCAAGCTTTTGACAACGAAGTTGCTAAATGTTCAATACCTGTGATAGTCTCTTTCAAAGCATAGTGTTTTATGAACTGTTAATTGCGACTACTGTCAAATGAAATAAAACAGTCAAAATATCCCCAGAAGTCCTGAAAAAAAAGAAAAGAAAAGAAAAGAAAAGAAAAAAGACAGAAAAGAAAAATCATTTAGCCTGTCTCAGATCTTGGCAATGTTTGTCATGACATTGAAGTAGAAACCTGCTGTTAGTCTCGTCTTCACAGTGTTGTTTAGGCAGGTCTGATTCACAATATCCATTTGTTTGATAAAGAAACTAATTACAGTGCTCTGGAGAGTTTAGAGAGACATCTAATGAGAAAGTACTGTGGGTGGCAGGTGTTAGTTCCCCAAGAGCACTTGGATTTAAAGGACACTTTGAGGTTTGCAAAGTTGTTATTTATATGTATATACATATATGAGAATATTTTATATATAGGATAGTTTTGCATAGATGATTATAGAAGACATNTTTATAAATCTTATTACATCTTTTTTTACAACTTTCATTACATAACATATATAGCATAGTTCAGATAAAAATTGCTTGAAGTTTAAGACCCTTGTTGATCCACTGACTGCATGGGTAGGAAAGCTGCCCTGGTTTGGGAAGACTGTGAGTGACATCTGAGGTATGGTGTTATCCATGCTGCTATTACCTTGGTACTAGTAGACTGTTTGAAGAGAGATGGTTAATAAAACTAAGATTTAGAGTCTCTTGAAAGTGCCTTCCTTATCTCTCAGTTTTAGTTATGAAGCGGCAGCCTTTTCTAATCCTTCTATTCATTTTCACTTCCAGAAATCCTTGCTTTAGTGTAACTATGAGAACAAGCAACATTTCAAACACCCTTGTGCTGTTTCTTAGAACCTGTTTTTCACTCTGTAGAGGTGAAATATCTTGTTAAGAAGTGGTAATACCCAAGGGCAATCAGAGATGGAAATGTAACGATTTGGTGAGTGATGCCTAGAGATCAGCTTTGAGTGAAGTTCAATTTAACATCTTTATTAGTGATATAAGAATAAAGTGATAAAGGAACTCTATTCCTCCACATTAGAAAACCATTGTGACCTCCCTCCCGCCCAGAAAGCATGCCTAATGACTTACTAAAATGTCAGTAGGAAAGAAAAGACTCTTAGCACAGTAAGAACCGATGCTTTATTTAGTACATCAATGTAAAACAATTCTTCAGGGAAGTAATCAGAAATCTAGACATCCAAGTAGAAGGAGAAGCTGGCAAAGCAATAACACTGAAAGGGCCCCTGGGAAATGTGTAGAAGAGTCTCGGAGAGGGTGAGAGCAGTCAGCTGCTGGATCCTAGTTTAAAGGCCATAGGATATCAGTGGCCATTCTGGAGCGTTTCATCAGAGAACATGGCTTGAATGCAATGGGCATTCCTCTTTCACTCTGTATTTCATGGACAGAACCTGAGCAAGGTTTTGTCAGGTTAGACACACAAATTAGTGTTGAGAGAGACTCTAATTTAAGAAGAGATGTGTCAACTGAAAGCAGAGAGGGCCACACTTACAGTTTCTGCATGTCCTTGCCACTTCAGATGAATAATATTAAAATCACTCTTATAAGACCTTATTAAATATTGGGGGCAAATGAGTAAGAGTGTAACAATAGTTAGAATATTTGGCTAGCAATCCTTTAGGACACTATTATCAAATTCCTTAGAAGCAAAGAAATGTATTTAGGTGAATAAACTAACATGTCAGTTATTGTTGGCTTATACTATCCATGTTGCCTAATATAAGATTGCATTATAGTTCAAAGGAAAAGTCATGAGCTCCCTCTATATATGCATGAGAATTGTAATTAGATGAACTAGTTGAACAGAATCCAGAACACAATCCTTCTACTGCCTTCCACATTAATGAGATCTAGGTAGATGAATGTGAACCCTTTGTGGCTATACAGTTTAAGAGAATATGCAAAACTCGAGAGCTCACTCTACACATGACTGCAAAATGGTAATAGGTGTGGAAAATAATACACCTCAGATGGGCTACTTCAGTTCTAGTTCCCTTTCTGCTGCTTTNCCCCTGGTCCCTTATCTTAAAGGAACAGAACAAGGCAGAGTGTTGCCCTATAGCAATTGTAAAATCACCTATCTTGCTTTAAAATATTTGCAGATATCTAAAAGGCATATCATACAAGCTGGTCTATGAACTTTGGTTAATGTTTTATACCGTTGATGATACCGACAAGAGAGAAAAATAACGTAGAACAGACTGACAACCCTTAGCAACCCTGTCTTGTTTTAAGGCCAGCCTCTGGGTGCCCCAGCTGGTTGGTAAAGTAAATGCATTACAGTCAAAGTCAGAACTTCTCCATAAACCAAAAAGGAATATCTACATTTGACACAGTCAGACCTACTTCTCAGTCATACTATACAACCATGCATGGGAGAAAAAGTGTACATAGGCAATGCATGCAAATCAGTGAACAGGACAGGACAGCACTGCAATGAAATTTTACTCATATACAGACAATTTGAATACTTGATTATAATTTCAATATGTTGAAGTATCTTGTGTGTTGAATGTAAGTGATGTATGTGGTGTATGTGTGTGTGTGTGTGTGCGTGTGTGTGTGTGTGTGTGTGTGTGTGCGCGTGTGTTAGCCTTTATGCATGCTTAAGCCAAAAGCCTGAGTCCAGAAGGAAACATCATCACTTGCTCATTATCATTCTCTACCTCATTCCTTTGAGAGAAGGTCTGTCACTGTGCCTGAAGCTGGGCTGGTGACCATCAAGCCCCAGCCACCTTTCTGATTCACTCTTCTTCCTGTCACAATGTTGTGGATTTGTATATAGATCAATATGCTTGTCCAGGGGCCTTCCTACCTGTTCAGGAATCTGTCTACCCCTCAAAATGCTTTCTCTCTTTTCCCCAACCATTTAAAAAGGAATTTTTACCTCATGGGTGGGCCAGCAAAATTGAACTAGGACATATATTTGACTATATATCCTAGCCCTTTTCACTAGAAGAAATAGAGAAAGANTGTTCTAGAGTAGGTGATTGGCAGATCTATGCGGAGATTCTCTCACTCCTACTTTCTGATTGCTTCCATCCCTTTAGCAGATCTTAGTTTATTCTGATTACATTCAGTTTATTGAGATCTCTAGATCTAAGTAAGGTCATTACTCTCAATGACTACCACACATGAAGCTTTGTAGTACTCACTGAGCATTAAAAAGGCTGTCCTAGACATTGTGAGAAAGCTACATTTGACATATAATTAGAAACAAGTGTTCAGAAAGAAAAGAAAACTCAGATTGTCATTTGAATTGTGGGTCTGTTTCAAGAGACAAAATGGAAAGGCCAGTTAAGGCATGGATTATGTACTATTTGTAGTTGAATTCTGGATCAGAGAGGAGAATTCTTGAAATAAGTGTCAGATTTTGAGAAAGATTTAGTCTTTTTAGATGGAAAAACAACAATAACAACAAAGAAAACCATCACAAGGACATTAAAGCCCATCCCCAGTGACACTTCTCCTTCAATAAGACTACACTTCCTCCAAAATGCCACACCTCCTAATCCTTCCTAAACAGTTCCACTAACTGGGGACCAAGTATTCAAATATATGAGCCTATAGGGGCCATTCTCATTCAAACTATCACAGTAGAAATAGTAAGATAAAAGAGACATAGGAAGAGGAAAAAACAAAGGAAGGAAAACGTGGGGGGTTGGAGGGGAAAAGAACAAGTAAGAACGGAGCTGGCATAGGTAGTATGGAAGTAAGTTAAAATGGGTAGTGAGAGACAGTGGAAGGCAACCATTCATTTCCAGCTGGTCCTGTTTCAGTGCTTTTGAATTGTCAATTTGTTGTGGGATCACAGCATAAGAAGCACTTGAACATTTAGTGTAATCAATGATTGGGAAGGACTTTAAGTATACAAATATCAGCAGATGTGTGTGTGCGCGCGTGTGTGTGTGTGCACGTGTGTGTGTGTGTGTGTGTGTGTAGTTTGGCTAAACTACATTAACAATGAAATTAGAGCCCTAAGAACTAATTCCCTACATGTTAAGTTTGGAATTACAGAAACAAGTGAGGAAGAGATTATTTATCATTTTAGAAATATTAGATCCTGACTGGGCAGGTAACACAGTGGTATGGCACTTGTCTAGCATGTGCAAAGCCATGAGTTTGATGTCCAGCCTCACAAAAATTTTAAAAGGAACACTAGATACAAAAGCAAATTTCATATGGTCATTGTTTGTCTCTGCTGAGTAGTACTCCATTGTGTGTATGTACCACATTTTCTTAATCCACTCTTCAGTTGAGGGGCATCTAGGTTGTTTCCAGGTTCTGGCTATTACAAATAATGCTGCTATGA
>LZPO01055648.1:7515-24744 GCA_001675575.1 Neotoma lepida | reverse complement strand
AAAAAAAATTGATGTAGCATGCCCATGTGCTTCGTGGTTATGAAAATAGATTTATACATATGGGGAATCAATTGGTATATAACATTATATGTTGTGGTATGTATGGCTCAAATATGACATCTCTGTCTCCTGACCTCATCATAGAAATATTGTTAAGGGGTATTTTTCATGATTTATTATTGAGCTGGCTATGGCATTACTCACTGCTTGAAGTTTGCTTAGCCTTTATATATATTAATTCAGACATCAAAGAACAAAGACACTGGACATGGTGGTACATATATGTAAAGCCCAGCACTTGGGAAGCTTGAAACAAGAGAATCATAGATCGGTGTGAGGCCAGCCTAGACTACATAGTGAACTTCAGTGCTTCTTGAGGCACCAGTGAAATTCTTTGGCAATTAACCAATTTAACAGACACACACAGAAAAACCAAATCTTATATTTCAGATATTTAATGCCTTTGATTAAAAATGATTAATCCAGGCCAGCAGGGAAAGGTTCTTGTTACCGGGCTTCATCAGGACTGANTTTGACCCTCTGGAACTACAGGGTGAGAACAAATTCCTGCAAGCTTTTCTTCAAATGCCCATACAAAATGCATTGGCATGCCCATGTACACATGCAAATACACAGACACAAACACAATAAATAAATCTTATAGATGGATATTTATAATGGCTCCCTTGCTGCATTAACTTCAGTATAAACATATCAATTCACCAATGCTCCTTTGCTTGTTTGGGTTTTTATTTGTGTTTGTTTTAGGAGGATTTTTGGTTTTTTTTGGAATCAGGTTTGAGGTGATAAGGCTAGTCTCAAGTATGAGACAATCCTCCTGCCTCAGCCTCCCAAGATCTGGAATTACAGACACAAAGCANTACAAATACCATGTGCATTTATAGATTTCCTAATTTCTGTGTTTACATTCACATCATAGAATCAGGGCACTATTTTCATCAACAGGGTTTCCCTTCACACATTTGGCTTCTACCAAGCTAGATGCTCTCATGCATTATATCTTGGATTGACACTTGATTTCCTAGGTGATGCCTTCTTCATCAACATAGCTACAAATGGTGAAACATTTCTGTACACTATTTCTGAGCTAGGATGATATACTTGCAAGTACTTTTGATTTGGCCTAAAATAAGCCACATCTTTTGTCCTGGGAGAAACAGTATTTGTTGTTTTAAAATATGATTTTCCATACTTTATTTTATTTGTTTTAAATGTTACATTCTCATAGGGAGGAACTCCAGGCCCTTGCTGATGTTAAGTAGTCTCACTACCACTGAGCTATTTCACAAGGCTCTATGTTTCATTTTGTTGGTTCCAGAATCAGAGCCAACACAACCACTTTTGAACACAACAACCACTGCCAACATACAATTCCCACTTTTCATGTACCTATCATTCTTTTCTTCTTTCCGTCTGCCAGTTTGCCTCATCAATTTTTGGCATGATAGTTTAGCATGCAACTAAGACTATCACAGTAGAGTCTGAGAAGTTACAGTCATCAACACAAGATAGAAGAGCCTGAAAATTCAAAGTAAATTAATGTTAAGACTTCCTGAAGCCCAAAGAGGAAGAACGGCTCACTTTTTTCCCTGATGTGATCCCCATTCAGAACAGNTTATGCTGTTCCTGAGTAGTACATGGACAGTTATCTGTGTTTTAAATATTCNTTTCTATCAAGAGAACCTTTCTTTCCATATCACTATTTTGGATTTCTTATATACTAGACCAGACAGCCATCTAGACATCTGGCCCTATGATTTTACAGAGTGTCTTACAGATATTTAGTAAACTGAGTTTGGTGTTAGCTATGCAGGACATTTAACACACACACATGCACACACATACATTCTTTCAATTCAACTACATATTTTGTCTTCCCCCAAAATTATGTATAAAACTTCCAAATACAAGGCCATCAGCTGGGGATCATGCTTCCAGTATGCAAGCCTGTAGGGAACTCACTCCAAATCCAAACATAAACTTGTACATATGCAGCTTCAAAGCTCATATACATTTCACAGTGCAAACTATCTCCACTTTTGAGAGTCCCCATAATTTAAAGAATTTCAACATTGTCCAAAATTCAAGTTTAAAGTCTCCTATGAAATTGAAAGCAAGTTATTAGCCACGAGAGCCTGGTAGAATGAAAGTTGAATTGTGTATTCTGATCACAATATAGTATAACTTGAAACATTGCCATTCAAAAAGGTGAAATAGGGCCATTGCAAGGAGTTAGACAAAATCAAGCCCTAAGCCCAGTAGGGCAAACATGAAATCCTATAACAATATGTCTAGTACCTAGAACATAAGGTGGGAAGTAAATCCTAATGGCTAGAATAGGTTCACTTTACTAGTTCCAGAACAGAAGACCTCTATTTTGTGCTGACTGTTGTCCACATCTGCAACATCCCTTGGAATGTCTGATTTCCAGATTTCTCCTTTACATCTTCACCTTNGCTTTTATGAATTTGCGAGTCACATTCTCAGGTGATGCCTGTAGGTATTCTGAACACAGACAAACCCAGAGTTGGGCTTTATTAATCTGCTAGTCTCTTTTCAGTCCAATGAAGTTTAAAAAAATCAAGATTAACTATTATATTNCATGCATGCAATTATAACTGTTGAGTGCCTTGATTATTATAGCAAAACATTTCTCATACCAAAAGATTATTTTATTGGATGCATTAATTCCTAGTCAGTGCTAAACTGCAGAATTGTTTGCTTGCATGATGGTTTTGCTATGTTTATTATCACAAAATTTATATAAATTGCATTTTTATGAATCTATTTCTCTTAATATAACCCAGGTGTTTTCCTGAGGAGAGTTTCTATAAGTGCAATTACCCTCTCAATGGGTAGGGTAAGGCCTTGAGGCACACAATTATTCTGAGTTCAAACAATGTTTATTCACAAGGAATATATTTGGAAAAAGATTCTACTGTGCTTATTTATTGTCATAATAAATTTTATGTTAATGTTGCTTTAACAATATAATATTTTGCAATATAAACTGACTGTTTGTTATTCATATCCCATAGTGTGGGGATCCATGGAGATTGTGGCTCAGAACACTAGAACTTCTAATAACTCATTTCCACGTGTGTCAGGGAATAAAAGTTGGGAATCAGCATCTTAAAGTGAACTGGATAAGCCAATACCAGACAGTTAGACATGGACCTTTCTTCACTTTATTCCTGAATCTCTTTCTTTTCTCTGCTCCAGGTTCCCAAAAATGTCCTCTAGATAGCAAGATGGCTCAGTTGGTAAAGCCATTTGCCACCAAGCCNTATGACCTGAGTTTGATCCCTGAGACGCACTTGGTTGATGGGGAGAAACCACCCATTTATGTTTTTCTCTTATTTCTAAATACCCATCATTTTCTGTTCNTATGAGTGCACATGTGCACACACNTAAGTAAATAGCTAAATAAAAACATAAAGTATTCTTAATACAGTATTCATANCATATCACTCTGTGATAAGTGTATGGTTAATTATTAAGTAAAATAATTGTGACAAGNCACATTAATATGCACATTTAGACATGATGACAGTTGACAGGATTTTAAGATTCAATTTTATATAATATAAATATTGTCAANTTAATATGATGCNTACAGATGCAAGCTCATAGACACCCCATGGATTTTGAAGAACTCACAATAATCATCACTCCTTAAGGAAAAAAGGAAATTTCTACCTGGTGTTGTGTCTATATTGAAGAACTACAAGTTGTAAGAAAAATAGTAACATGAAAGAGGTAAGCATGGAAGGGAACAGCTTTTAGAAAGATAATAGTGGNCTTTCACCTGTCAAACGAAGCTATGAGCAGCTCATTGTCTCACTCTTATGTTAGGGAGACTAGAAACACATTCTGACGAACATCACATTTATACGTTTTCTTAACTCCATTCCCTTGGGAATCTGCTATGCCTTGAGGTATCTGAATGGATACCTCTTGAGGATGCTCAGCACACACCTTCCAAGAAATTACAGTTTTAAATACTTAGCTTTCAACAGTCCAGAACCACTGATTTTTAAAGAATTTTCTTATGACGATTGTTTTGTAGATAAGTTAAAATAACAATCAAACTGGGGAGTTATAAAAAGTAGGTACTTTTCTTAAAAAGAAAAAATACAAAGTTACTGTTTTTTTTTCTTGTACTTATTTACTAAATATAATTTATCACCTTCAATAATAGATGCTAGAGATTCATAATGAAAGAAGTCAACCCCAATGTTCTCAAGAGTTCAGATGTAAAGGAAAGAGACAACTGAATCGTTTGACTTATTGAAATGTGATACCCATGGTAAGAAATTAACACAGGAAGGATGCTCTAAGATAGCAAGACTCCCATGCCTTTTGACTGTTTTTTAAATAAGAACATCATTTGAAGGCTAAGTTCAAGTTGAAAGATAGCAAAGATGGAAGAAACCAGGTTTCACAACAAGGAAATATGTACCCACACTACCAGACATAACATGACAGAGAAGATGGAGTGATNGGCCGGGGCTGGACTACAATATGACTGGGCACCATGGCTCTCTNCTGAAGAAACTCTGAAGGTGCATTGGAAAGATTTGAATGGAAATTACACCAAAGTAATTTTCAATAAAGCAGAGGATTGTCCCTTCTCCTACATGTTTGGAAAGGATGTTTGTGTTTTGATTACATCTAANCAAGCAAGATATTCTTTCCTTATTTTGTATNAAACATTTCAGAAATCTGANACACATAAGTAGCAAAGAAAACGTGAGAACAGACATGATTGAGGATAACAAAGCTGGATAGACTCAGCCTAGATTTGGATATCAAGGTAGAGAGCAATGTAATGCAAATGATGTAAATGTGTAACAGTAACTGGGGTCTTCTGGAGATGGGGTCTGGGTTATATGAGAAGTAACCTGCTATTTCTTAGCAAATACTTGAATGGTGAAAAGGACAATTTCAAGAAGTTCAAAGGATCAGAGAACTGAGGATAGAAAGAATAATAAAATTAGTAATAATAATAATAATGTATCTAGGAAAGTTAGGGGAAGATAAAAAAATTCAAGGTTACAAAAATTAATAGAGGAGCACGTGTACAAGGGGATCGGAGATGCGCCTGAGCTGGACGTGTGCAACTGCCTGAGGCTCTAGGAGCAGGAGCACAACGAGGCGACCGCCTACTGCCAAGAGGCCCTGGGCACGGGGCTGCACCACTAAGACACTCAGACGGCCCCGAGAAAGAGGCCGAGTTCGAGCCCTACCCTTGCATGGACAGTTACGAGCAGGAAACATTTAGAACATTTAGAAGAACATTTAGAAGAGAAATTGAATGAATAAGAGATTTGTTTAAAAGTCTCTGTGGATTGACAAAATTGTCTCTAAGTCCACAGAGTGATCTTAACTTGATAGTGGAGTGGATGGGTGGGGTCAATTGTAGGGAAAAGGTGATTATATATAAATAGTCTGCTCAACCTTTAGAAATGATAATCAAGAAATTGTATTAGATTATAGCAAGAAAGAATAGAAAATTCAGACTTGCTTTTTTTAAAAAAATATTTTACTTATATGTATGTTTTGCCTTAATTAAAGTCGGTGCACCATGTTGTTGTGGGGAATTTATGCATGGCAGAAAAGGGCATTAGATCTCCTGGAACTGGAGGTACTGAAGGCTGTGAGCTATCCTATGGGTGCTGGCATTCAAATTTGCATCCACTGGAAGAGCAGCCAGTACTCTTGACCTCCACAGCCCTGAGTTTATACCTTCTGTGTTAAGAAGCTTTATAGACAGTGGTCCAGTTGGAACACAGGGAAATTTCAATAGAGCTTCTTACCATAGTTCTCTTTTAGAGACGATGGTATAGATTATTAGCTGATGGAGATGTATGATGCTGCCTTGGGCTGCCTCACAGCTGTAGTAGATTTTCAGAATTTTTTCAGTGTCTTCCTTGGTAATATGACTATGGCATGAGTATAATTTCTGGGCATGTCTAACTGTCCCTGGTATGGTTGCTCATCTTGATGTTATCTTTCATAGTGATGAATATCTTGCAACACTATTAATTACAGTTCATGTGATAAAAACTGCAGATTAGTTATGATTAAAACAATGGGACAAAGATGAAGAAATATGCTACAAAGAAGTACTAAGGTTGCATATTAGGAGACTTTTGGAATACAGTACTTCACATGTCCTAAAAGAAAACTGTTGCCTACGTTCAAAGGAAATTAATAATGAACTCAATTTTGTGCATCTTAAAAGTTGCTTCTCATTCTAATTCAGGGTTCTATCAGTCAAGCAATGCTGCTTATTGCACATTGTGGGGATTTCAAAGATGGCAGTAATGGTATCAGTTCTATAAAATTTTCAATCTAATAGAAACTTGAGGATCCTCAGAAAGAGAAACAACCTTTTTCATTATCTTTAAAGAAGTATTTATACTTTCAAATGCCCTTAAGGTAGGCCTTCTCAAACGCTGTCCTGATACAGGTAGAGGTAAGTAGAGTCACTTTATCCGAGTATAAATAACACAGAAATGAAACATTTTCAGTGTAAAAACTTGCTACAGCCTTTATACTGAGCTCAGTAACACTCAAATGGCTACAGTGAGTAACTCCAATGTAGTGGAGTTGTATAACATCAGGCCATTGCTGAAGAAATTTACTGCCATATTTTCCTTGTTGCTAACTTTTACAGTGAGTGCANGAAAATCTTTTAATAAAAAAAATCACTGAAAAAAAAGAAATTGTATTACATTATAGCAAGAAAGAATAGAAAATTCAGACTTGCTTTTAAAAAAATATTTTATTTATATGTATGTTTTGCCTTCATTAAAGTCGGTGCACCGTGTTGTTGTGTGGAATTTATGCATGGCAGAAAAGGGCATTAGATCTCCTGGAACTGGATTTACTGAAGGCTGTGAGCTATCCTATGGGTGCTGGCATTCAAATTTGCATCCACTGGAAGAGCAGCCAGTACCCTTGACCTCCACAGCCCTGAGTTTATACCTTCTATGTTAAGAAGTTTTACAGACAGTGGTCCAGTTAGAACACAGGGAAATTTCAATAGAGCTTCTTACCATAGTTCTCTTTTAGAGACGATGGTATAGATTATTAGCTGATGTGGATGTATGATGCTGCCTTGGGCTGCCTCACAGCTATAGTAGATATTCAGAATTTGTTTCAGTGTCTTCCTTAGTAATATGACTATGGCATGAATATAATTTCTGGGCATGTCCCAGGTATGGCTGCTCATCTGGATGTTATCTTTCATAGTGATGAATATCTTGCAACACTAATAATTACAGTTCATGTGATAAAAGCTACAGATTAGTTACGATTAAAACAATGGGACAAAGATGAAGAAATATGCTACAAAGAAGTACTAACGTTGCATATTAGGGGACTTTTAGAATACAGTACTTCACATGTCCGCAAAGAAAACTGTTGCCTACGTTCAAAGGAAATTAATAATGAACTCAATTTTGTGCATCTTAAAAGTTGCTTTTCATTCTACTTCAGGGTTCTATCAGTCAAGCAATGCTGCTTATTGCACATTGTGGGGATTTCAAAGGTAGCATTAATGGTATCAGTTCTATAAAATTTTCAATCTAATAGAAACTTGAGGATCCTCAGAAGAAGAAACAACCTTTTTCATTATCTTTAAAGAAGTATTTATACCTTCAAATGTCCTTAAGGGAGGCCTTCTCAAACGCTGTCCTGATACAGGTAGAGGTAAGTAGAGTCACTTTATCCAAGTGTAAGTAACACAGAAATGAAACATTTTCAGTGTAAAAACTTGCTACAGCCTTTATTCTGGGTTCAGTAACACTCAAATGGCTACAGTGAGTAACTCCAATGTAGTGGAGTTGTGTAACATTAGGCCATTGCTGAAGAAATTTACTGCCATATTTTCCTTGTTGCTAACTTTTACAATGAGTGCATTTTTATGTAGAAAGAAAAATGCTCTCCTTGATTTTAATGTGAGCTGAAGTTAGAGATACTCATTAAAAAGACAAAGAAATTAAGTCCTTTGTCAAAGCTCCTTCATTTTATTCTTCTTGCATTTACCTTAAGGCTACATATTAGAAAAATAATTATGAGAAATATCTGAAGCTCTCTNGATCNTGGTTGACATTCTGCTATGTCAATGGAGGGAAGGGTCTGAGCTTAAGTACATACATTTTCATAAAAGAGTGCTATAGAGTCATACTGTCTTTTAAACCTCTTAAAGCATTAAAGCTATGCTTCACTTCCTGCATTCAAATTTTCCATTCCTTTACTTTGGTTCTACTCAACTTCCTTGCATGAAGTAATTACAAGTGACATTATGCATTCATTTTCTTCTTAGCTTAAAGCACTTTTCATAAGATTTTGTACCTACGTTGGCCAGTTTCCCTCCAAGAAATGTTCTTCAACAAATAATTCCATAATTTAAGCTCTCCTACTCACTTCCCCCCCAAATCCTTTCTCACATTTATTAAAGTCAACTTGAATATTTTCTCTTAATCCATCTGTACACGATACTCTTACAGCTAAATTGTGAACTCTCTCTTTATTCATGTATCATGATGAAAACTCATCTGCAAAAAGAATTTACCCTCCATTTATACTGATAGATAGCTATTTATTGTACTCATTTTTATTCCAATACTTAAGCACATGCATTTGAAGTAAGACAGCGAGGAAATAAAATGTAATTTTGCAAGTCACTTTTATTCTGAGCCTGTGATATGATTTTTGCATCTATATTATAGAAACAAGGGTGCTTACTGCTGAATATTATTGTGATTGTTAAATAATATAAATAACATGCAACTCCTAGCTGGTACATAGGAATAATTGAATATATGCTATCNTATCTATTTTTNTTTTCCACAGTTTTATTATTCTTCTTTTTATACCTCACTAGGAGATGTGTGATGGAGCCAAACACAGGGAAAATTAGGAGCAGCATGCCATCTCAGACTCTCTTCAGCATGTGACTGTGAGGGGGACTCTCATCTTTGCTAAGACACAATTATGTTCAATGGTATGATCTATGTATAGCAACTGACATAAAATGTGTCCTTATCTAATGCCTCTTGAATAAATATATGAGTGATGCACACTTATGTATGTACATTGCTGAATTGTTATTAGCGGTTTCAAAAAGACCTTCATTAAATCACTCTGCAAAGGCTTATTTATCACATACGGTCAGTATACTCTGCAAGGCACTAAAAATAATTTCAAATAAGCCTGGTAAAGACCATTGTTTATCAATGTAGTGTGTAATATAACATTGCATGCCATTAAATTGGTTAATGGTTCTCTTGAAACAATAGCAGATGCCTCTGCTCAAGCCTAACCTATAATTCCTGCACATCTGGAAACGCCTGGAAAACTGATGAGGATGCCCTTTCCCAATCAATTTCCNTAACTTCTTTTATTTTCTCCTAAAATCCTATCAAGCCACTAGACATAGTGATGGGTATGGCTGAAGAGCCACAGCAGCTAGAGAAACATAGTAGGAGAGGACACTCAGGGCTTAGCAATGACAGCGCATGCAGAGCAAGATCTTNAGCAAGACCAGGGNAGAGCACCTCTGTATTGTAATATCAAAGTGGGAAATAATTTACTGTTCTGAGTTGAGNATCAGGGGCAGTGACTGGGCAAAGCTGTTTGGCATGGATTGGGAAGCGACAAATCAGCATTACACGAGAGATAATGTGCTGAATAGTTTTATGTCAAGTTGACACAAGCTAGAGTCATAAGAGAGGAGGGCCCAGCCTCATGTGGGTGGGGCCACTCCTGGACTGGTGGTCCTGGGTTCTATATGAAAGCAGGCTGAGCAAGCCAGTAAGCAGTACNCCTCCNTGGCCTCTGCATCAGCTCCTGCCTCCGGGTTCTTGCCCTGCGTGAGTTCTTGCCCTCACTGTATTTGATGATGAACTGTTANATATGTTACTGTGAGTGAAATTAACCCTTTCCTCCCCATGTTGCTTTTGGTCATAGTGTTTCATCACAGTAATAATAAACCTAACTAAGACAGATCATTATGACTAACTTGACCCTGCAATCTGGAAAATTTTCTCCTAGCATCATATTCAAATGTTCAGACAAAAAAACAACAAAAGCTTTATTTAGGATTTACCTGTAAGTAATTATCAACAACAGTCAAAACAAATGCTATTAACATTGTCAGATCAAGTATGTATTTTAATAACCAAATTTTCATTATTGACTCCTCAAAGGGTAATCTAAAATTGATTTTATGAGGTCAGTGTAATAGACACAATGACAAATGAATATTGAACACATACATAAATTAGCTATGGTTTTATAAATACTTGGTTTATATGGTAAACCATATAATATAAAATGATTCATACATGGAAACTGTAGCAAAGTTTTTCTCTTTTTGNGGTGCTACATTGAAATTAGATTATAAAAGTTGATTATTAATAAACATTTCAGTCCATATAATNTGTTTATTTCACTCTTTCATGGAATCCTCAGAAATTGGAAGCATGACATTATCACACTGGAACAAAATCCAATTAAATTTCAAAGCTACATCTCACCATCCACAATCCCTTGGAGAACCACGAAAACTCTGAACAGACTTTTACCCAGATTTGATTTTTAAAGAACATATTTGCAATAGAATTTTGTCCAGACTACAGTGATGGGGAAGAATTAATTGAAAAACAAATGGAAACACTTTCATGTTATTTCCAAAGACAGATAAGATGATTGGTACATGCCCATGAACTATTGGAGGGAAAAATAGATGGAAATCTCTTGCTACTTGACATTAAAATTCCAATAGCAAATGTCTCTGGCATTCTTCCAATCTGAGCAAGTGTTTTAAGCCCTTCTATANCATAAGCTTTTGATAAGTTCAAACTTCTCAGCGTGCCCTGTTTTTACAACTTCACCCAGTGAAAGTCAANGGGTGGGGTAATGCAGCAAAATAAATTTGGAAATAAAGCTGGCTGTATTTTGGAAAGACAGATACATCCAGACAGACAGANANTGTTATACATTTACACACACATACACACATACATTTACAGATACACATGCACATAGGCATATGTATATACACATGCTATGAGGAGGACACACAATACTCTCATTTATTGCTCTCTACCCCATGGCTTTAAGGCAGAATTCACTGAACCTGAGGCCACTCACATGTGCAGCTAGCAGAATCAGCCCATTTCTGCCTCTTTGCTCCAGTTCTGCTGTTACAGNCACAGGCAACCCTGCCTGGCTTTTTACCTAACCAGTCTTCATGCTTGCAGAGCAAGCACTCTTACCCAATGAGTCTTCTCAACACCAGGATCTAAACATATTAAGAGAGAGAAAGAACAAGATAAACAAACAGTAAACAAAAATCTCCTTCACTATGGGCTTTAGATTAAGTGCCTGCTTGCTATACANTTTATATTTCAATGTAGCTNGTGGTATGTGTGTGTGTCAGAATCTACTGTCATGAAAATATTGAGCAGAAGCCAGGCACAGATGTTGGTTGACAAAGGTTTGTCGTGCAAGCCTGGTGACCTGAGTTCAGTCTCAGAATCCACTTAAAAAGATGGAAGAAGAGAACTGACTCTCCGGCTCTTTCTTCTAACCTCCACACACTCACCACACACACACACACACACACACACACACACACACACACACACCTTATGCTTAAGTACAAGGCAAGCTTATATCTAGAAAGCATTTCCTTTATTTTCATAAATGTTTCCAATTACCTCTGAGTATCAAATAAACCCTAGGTCTGGGGTATCCTGAGATCTATTAAGTACTGTGCCTTTGGTTGGGTTATTAGGGATGAAGTTNAACAAACACAGAACCACTCAACCAAATGTGGCATGCTACTTTCTCTCTATGCATGGTACTGANTAATGCAATTTAGTGCTGAATTTTAAGGTAAACAACTTTTGAACAAGGTCAAGAAGTAAACTGAAGAAGAAACATGAGCCTCAAGTTTTAGAAACAGAGTCAATTAAGAGACAATGACCAGTTCTATTTTTCATAAAAGCTACTATCACGTATGTGGTTTGTCTTACCACAGAAACCAAGATGAANATCCAAGCTACATTGCTTTGATTATAGGAACCTGAATAGCCTGGACATCATACACTGCAAGTGGAGGAGGCATTCCTGAGAGAAACTTCTGTGGTGGAGACTCTCTGTGGAGTAAGATTACAAAAGTAAATACGCCACCCTTAGGAAAGGAGGATTACATAATGGAGAATTAGACTCATTGAGAACCAGTTGGGTGTCTGGCTTCAACTCTTCCTCTNTTATCCAGAACATGTTTATGTTACCTATGTTTGTACCTCTGTGTATAGTTTGTACTCCTGTGAGATGGTTGTTCTAAAAAAGCCCTTCTCCCAGGATCATTAGAAGGTCTAGAGTTGGGATAGGAGGAGGGGTCAGCCAGTAAGGCACTTGCCATNAAGTCTGTCAACCTGAGTTTGATACTGGAGACTCACAGAGTTGAAGATTTANCCTTACAACTTGTCCTCTAACCTCCACACCCACACAGTGACACACACCCACCTACCCATACACATACACAAAACCCCNNAAAATAAGTAAATACATTAAAAATGTCAAGTGTGATGACCCAAGTACCCAAGTAAAGACTACTGCTGTACAGATGGTCATGACTAGATGGTAACAATGGAAGGGTGGAAATTACATNTTTTAAAATAACTTCTCCAAACTCAGCTCTTAAAATCCAAACAAGAAAATTGAAGTCCCAAGAAGTAAAGTGAATTTTATTGTGTCCTCTAGAGCAAATTCAAGAGGAGAAGTAAAACCGCTAAAATCTACACCTGGAAACTTGTGAACCCCAAACTGGTAAATAAAGGATTGCATTACTTTTGTCTTTTCTTCCCAATTAAAATTTTTAATGATTTATTTCAAATTATTTTCCTCTGTTTCCGTGGTTTCCCCTTTTGAGTGTAATAAAAATCACCTGTAACTGGAATATCTTTTTAGACATTTTGATATGTCACAGCTGTTTCCCAGAAGACTGTAAAAATCTTTCTCCTTTTAAATGTAGCTAATGAATCATACTGAAAAAAAAAAACATAAAACAGTATCAAACATATCTCAAATCCATTGTTCTCAAACCTATAAAATCACAAAGGAATCGTTTGTCTTGTTTCTCAGAGTTAGGACGTCTGAGTATTTATGCAGCTGACAGCCGGCACGGCTTACAGTAAATACAAGAGCTAAGAAGTCAGAAGATTTAAACATATTATAAAGAATAAAATCAAGCCCGAGCAAATGCAAAGGAAATCCTGAATACAAGAGAACCTCCAATCCCGGCTCCCTTGTCCATCAGAAAATCCATGAGCCAACCACATTTCATGTTTTTTAATACAATATTTAGATGTTCAACACAATGACCAGGCTGCCAAATAGATCTTTCTGTTATAGCTTATGGATTTCAAAGATGCTGCAGTCCAGCCAAAAACAGCACATCATTTTGCTAGCTTGGCCAAATATGGAGCTTGGTACATCCTGTCTTTACAAAACTAGAAGGTGATAAACATAGGCACACATTTTCAGGAACAACAATATCGTTCAAAANTTAACAAAACGTATTTACAGAAATAGGGGATCTGCCTCCAATCCTGTCAGCACTGAATCAGGACAGCTCCCGGGGTCTGGAGTAACAGCTGGCATTGCCAGAGAAGAAACTTGAGAAACATTAGCTCCCAAAGAATTTTAGGGAAAAATATTCTAAAAAAATGGGGTTTTCAGGAATGATCACATCTGTCACATGCATGATTGACAAAATGACACTAAAACCGCAAGAGAATCANCAGTATTATGAGAGAAAAGAGGTTGTGTGGTCCCAGCCATATTCTGAGCTATCTCGAAGTCCACCGGTCTTTGCCAAGTGAGAGTGTCCCTGTGGGCTTTTGCCTCATCTGAAGACCCAGTGGATAATCACTCGTATATTGATTCAAAATTAGGCCACTCAGCTCCCAACACAAAAAGAGCAGCCCCNGATACCCAAACTGTTATCAGTAGGACAGGAATTGAAATAAACATTTTCATATTTTAGTAGCTTTTGTATGAATACAATGGGCAACAAAAAGGAATTCCAGCTATCTAACGACAGGAGTCTTTGAAAACGCAACCATTTTCTTTGTTCCTATCATAGATTGAGAACAGATTTATAAAAGAAGAAAAAAGTAAACAATTTCATTGAAATTACACCTCAAGATTATTAGATGCAAACACATGTAAATGTATTTGTTAATAGGAGGTTATAGGTCACTACCATGTAAGAGTGGAAAATCAAAATACAGACTGAAGAAATGTGCAAAAAAAATAATGAATGAAACTTTAGGGAAGCCTTATGTGAAATGNCAGGCAAATCCTGACATTCAGCAGAAGATGGATGTACATTATGCTACCAATCCTTCCATTTTTTTTTATTTGAATAATAGATGTCAGCTGAAAATGTTCCTGACTGTCTATTGAATCTTCCTCAAGCTGAGTCAGCTGCAAAGTCATAGCCTGTAAAGCAAAGAACACAATTGGCTCTAAAACATAGTACTCGTTTGGTTCCCCTAATAGTATATTATTTGAGACTCATTATAAAATTTTGGTACATGAAATAAAGCAGCCAGAGGAAATATTTAGACTTTATTTGGAAAAATATCAAATACATAAAATTAATTTTTAGGCAGCACACACAATAATGAGTTTCACTATAATTTCATGTTCAGTATAGCATTACATATTATTCATAAAATAAGTAAAATTCTAGCATTGAAAAGTATATATGCCCTTTGTTTCCCTGGTTGTTGTGTACCTAGAATAATAAAGAATAGAAAATTTACAAGCCACAGAAAAGGACAAAGTCTGGAGGAAGAAATTCAAGCCACTTTAAACACAAACACCTGTATCAAAACACTCCTAATTCTGTCATTATTTTCTTCCCTTCAATTCTACTTGTGTCATACCACACTTTTTTCTATTCACTTGAGTGAAACCACCCATCCTTTCCGGAATATAACACTCACAATAAAAAAGCAGAAACACATATAATCAAAAGACACATGTAATGAAAAGTGCATTGCTCTATTGTTGAAGCATCTTAAAGTAAATTTAACTCATAAAACATGCGTTAGCATCAATTTGTAATGTTTTTGTCAATGCGTGTAACCANACAGCTGCATGGATATATTATAAATATATAATAACTCAATAAATTTCTAAAAGTTGAACATCTCTATAAAAACACCAGAATTGAGAACATTCCTCTCACCTCTTAGAAGGTTTCTGAAATGTCTTTCAGCTGTTGCTTCACCACCTGCACCAGCTGTCCTGTCTTCTGTTGTTGTTTTCAGGCAGAGTCTCTCCATGTTGGTCAAGCTGTATGTAAATACAGTAAATATGGGACCTTTCAGCTCTGGCCTTACCAATGTTGGGATTGTAGTTTTCAAAAACCGTAGCTGGTTCCTACTGTCGTGACTTGTAAGGTGTAAATTGAGTTGGCCTGTTTTACNTATTTCATAAATGGAGTCATAGCATATGTATNCCCTGTGGCTTCTTCTATTCAAATGTATGTTTACATAATTATACTTGCATTTTTATGTGAGCTGTGAACATCGTATATTCCCTGGGGAATTCACTAGTTTGTCTTTTTTAAAATTTTGCTTTTTTTTTTTCAAAGGTTTTACATTTCTCTATATACTCTAGATACGATTTCCATGTCAGACATATATTTTGTAAATATTTATATTCCATTATATGGATTAACCTTTGTAATTCTTGATTGTATCCTTGGAAGCCATTCAGTTTCAAAATTTTGATTAAATTAAATTCAGGCACTTCAAGTTATATATATTTTCCTGTTGGATAAATATTTTGTATCCTATCTATGAATCAGTGAGGCTCTAATGTCATTCTATCTGTGGCTGTCCTTTTGTCTTGGTGCCATTTGTTGAAAATAATGTTAGATTTCTTTGTGTAAATTTCCCTATTGCATGGATGAGCTATCTTATAAACAAGACATTTGTCCCCCATTACAAGGACATGTAGTTATTAAAACAGAATCAAAGGATCAAGATAATTTGAGTAAACTTGAGAAGTTACATTTTTTATATTAAAGCAAAACAATTCTTAGGCTGGAGTGATAGCTCAGTGGTTTGGGCTACTTACTGCTCTTGTATATGTCAGGGGATCCAATATCATTTTCTAATATCTATGAGATCCTGCACACATGTGCTGACATGCACACTGGAAGGCACACATAAACTTTTTTTTTTTGTAAAACTATTCTCCTATAGCATTGTTTTCCTTCCTGTTATTCAAGATTAAAGATACTTAAAGCACCGAGCAGGAGAGCTTACGATGAAAATACATAATGACCTTATGACGAGATCTCGTGTTTGAGCCAGCAATCAATACAACTAGCATTGTGGTCTAATGATCACAACCATGCATGACTTACCATCTGTCTCTGAGAAAGCAATAGCTTTCTAATAACGTGACAAATATTATTTCCAAATTTCAAAGTCAGCAGTAAAGTTTCAGAGCTGCTATTTAAATTTCAATCTTTCACTGAGTTCTACAATATCAACTTACCAAGTTTCATATTAACCTTCGGAATATAAAAGACACTCTTTGGAGTGAATCTGCTGGTTGTCCTTCAGCAAACTGACTTCAACTTAAATGTGGACTAGTGGGAAGTCCTATTTTCACAATGTGGCCAGGATTTGACATTCTATATGTTCCTTAAAAAAAAAATTAAGATACATTATTGTTTTCATTCATGCTATATTAATAAAATATCCTGGCTCTTATATTCCAGTAGATTAAGTTGTAATAAACCTATTGAGACCCTATGTGCTTTATAAAGAAATTGGAGATGTTTTAAGTCAACTGATTTTTATTAACTTCTTATTTTGTTTTGACTTACAAATGTGAACTTAAAAGTTTATTATTTGATTTTAAAATACATTCTAATCTATATTAAATCTATAAACTTATGGATTTTATTATAACATTTCAATATATGATATAATACAAACCACATTAGTTAGTCTCTTAGACCTATTTAACATAAAAAAGTACATGCTAAATTATGTGAGTGACCTACACTAGGGCAAAAACTTTTCTAATATCATTTATGAAACATTAATCTGGCTCAAGAAACATATTGATCTGTGTATAGAGCAACACCATCTC
>LZPO01055647.1:4821-24895 GCA_001675575.1 Neotoma lepida | reverse complement strand
CCCCACTCCAACCCCAACATATTCCTAATCCATCATCAACTCATCCCAAATCCAGCTCCAATCCATTCTCATTCTTTCCTCAATCCAGCCACAATTCACCCCCAATCCATGCCCAGTCCATCCAATCCATCCTGGGAGAGTAAGGGCCTTTGAAGGTTTGTTTAAGGATGAAAGAACAAATAAAACCAAGAAGCTTTTGTATATCTATCTATCTATCTATCTATCTATCTATCTATCTATCTATCTATCTATCTATCATCTATCTATCTATCTATCTATCTATTTATCTATCTATCTATCTATATATATATATATCTACATGTGTGTATGTATACATGTAACAATTTAAAATTAGATTTTAAAATAAGCAAAATATCAAATCATTGACGATTGGAAGCTATAGAGCATTGATGAGAGAAATTCATATTTAACTCTGCCAATAATCATGGATCTGAAAACCCAGTACTGAAATGATAGTGATTTCCCACAAATCAAGTTATACATTCGAAGCAATCCTAATCAAAACACAGTAGAATTTTTGTAGTAAGTATCGTGCTGATTTTAAAATTCATATNGAAGGGGAGGACTAGAAAAAGCCAAGACAATACTGGCAGGAATAATGAAATNTGATGACATACACAGCCTCTGACCTGTGTATAGCCCATCCCACTGGCTGCTTCTTCACTCAGCTAACAGATTCTGTTGCTGTGCATAAGAGTTTGAACTTCATGCGATTCCATTTGTTGTTTGTTGGCCTTATCTCTTGAATGATCGGAGTCCTCTTCAGAAAGTCTTTATGCCTATATTTTGAAGGACACCCCTGTCTTTTCTTCTGGTAGCTATAGACTTCCAGCTCTTCCATTGACTTCCTTGATCCATTTGGAGCTGATGTTTGTGCAGGGTGAGATTAGAATCTAGTTTTATTCTTTGATGTGTAGATATGGCCAATTTTCCCCAGCACCATTTGCTGAAGATCCTGTCTTTTCTCTAATGTATAGTTTTTTGATATCCTTGTCAAATGTATCCGGGTTCTCAATTCCATTACATTGTCTGTATTGTGCCAGCACTAGCACTGTGCTGTTTTCATCACTATAACTCTGTAGCATATCTTGGAATTAGGCACCTCAAGAAGTACTTTTTTTTGCTCAAGACTGCTTGGCTCTTGAGGGTGTTTTGTGCTTCTACTGTGAGATTATTATTTTTCTGTTTCTCTGAAGAATTGCATTGGAATTTGGAGGAGGACTTACTGAATTTGTACATTACTTTTGACAGAATGGTCATGTTGTAGCTCTATCTATAAGCATGCTTGTCTTTCTTTCTTCTAGGATTTCCTCAATTTTGTTCTTCATCTTGTTCGAGTTTTCATCACATTCACTTCCTTGGTTACATTTATTAAAAGTATTTATGAGGCTGTTGTGAATAAAATTGATTCCCCAATTCCTTCTTCACTGTCTTTCATTGGCATTGTTTTCTTTTTGCTCTTCTACCTTAGTGGAATATGTATTTTAAGGTAAGATGTAGCAATTTTCTGAATTTCACCAGTCTCTCTTCTAATGATTTGCTTTTCATCTTGTATTTTATTAATTTGTGTCTTCTCTTTCTTTTGGTTATGCTGGCTAAGGTTTTTCAGCCTTGCTTAGTTTTTCCAAAGAGCCATTTCTTCCCTTCATTGACTCTTTGTATTTTGGTTTGTTTATTTTCATTTATTTCTATCTTGATCTTAATGATTTCTTTCTATCTACTGACTTGTGGTCTAAGGTATACTCTGAAGTTATTTACTTGAGATTGCTCTGTTTTCTTAATACAGGCACTGAGAATTAGAAATTTCCTTCTGGGTCCTGTTTTCACAGGTTTGGCATGTTGTATTTTCACTTTCATTCAATACTAGGACTTTCTTCATTCCTTTCTTGATTTCATTATAATACTGTTTTTTAAATTATCCATGAGTCTGTGTATATTTTAGGTTTTCTCTTGGTTTGTAGTCATTCAATTACGATCAAACAGAATACAGAGGATTATTTAACCTTTCCTATATTTATTAAAACTTGTAATATACTATCTACTTTAGATAAAAGTTCCATGGGCTTCCAAGAATAATGCATATTCTGCCATGTTTGGATGGAATGTNCTATAGAGGCCTATTAAGTCAGTTTGTTCTATGATGCTATTTAATTTAGATATTTCTGTTTATTTTCTGTTCAGGTGACCTCTCCATTGGTGAGAGTGGGGTACAGAAGTCACCCATTGCTATTCTGCTGGGTTGATATGTGAATTTATATTTAATAGTATTAATCTTATAAAATCAAGTGTACTTTTGTTGAGGGAACATATGCTTAGAATCATGATGGCTTTCTCTTGGTGGATTATTCCCTTAATGAATATGGTCTTCTTTATCTCCTCTTACTACTTTTGGTTTGAAATCTATTTTGACAGACATTGGAGCAGCAGCACAATGTTGTTTCCAAGGTCCATGGTTGAATATCTGTTTCCATCCCTTCACCCTAACGCTCTGTGTCTTTTGTGATGCACATTTCTTGGAAGCAACAAATAGTGGGTCCTGAATTTGGATCCACTTTATTAGTGTATATCTTTTGATTGAAAATTTGAGATAATATTCATAATATTGAAAATTATGTATTTATTCCTGCCATTTTGTTTATTTTGTAGTGTTGGTTTTTCTTCTCATCCTCTCTTGCTTAATTATTATTTTATCATGGTTCATTCTTTTCTGTGAGCTCATAGATCAATTTGTTTTTCACCTCAATCTGAAGGATTTCTTAAAGTATCTTCTTCAGAAATTGCTTAGTGGTTATAAATTTCTTTAGCCTACTTTTATCATGGAAAGTTTAATATTTCTCCTTCTGTTATGACAAATAGCTTTGTTGTGTATAGAAGTCTAGATTGACAGTTTTGTTTCTTAGAGCTTGAAATACATTGTTCCAGGCCCTCTTGGCTTTTAAAGTTCCAGTGGACAAATCTGACATTTTACTAATGGGGTTGCCTTTGTGTTGACTTCTCTCTCTCTCTCTCTCTCTCTCTCTCTCTCTCTCTCTCTCTCTCTCTCTCTCTCTCTCTCTCTTTCTCTCTCTGTCTGTCTCTCTCTCTCACTGCTTTCAATGTACTTTCTTTGTTCTATAATCTTATTAATTTAAGTATAATATTACAATGGTGGGGTTATTGTCTATTTGGTGGCCTAAATGCCTCCTATATCTGGATGGATGTCTTTTTCTAACTCTGAGAAATTTTCTGTTTGTATTCTTTAAAACATTTTTTCTATGCCTTTATAGTGAGATTCTTCTCCATCCTCTATGGATATAGTTCATGTATTTGGTCTTTTCAGTGCAGAATGTATCTTATAATTCTGACTGTTTTGGTCTCATTTTATCTTTGCCCTTGTTGGATTGTTCCAATCCCTCCATTTTGTCTTTAAGATCAATTATTCTCTTCTNTTCTTGACTTATTGTGTTAGAGACACTTTCCACAGACCTTTTCATTAGAATTACTGTTTCTCATTTTCATCATTTCAAACTGGATTTTCTTCAGTAGCCCTCTCTTTGTTGAATTCCTCTGTGATAGCTCACTTCACCTTCCTTATCCAGTCATCTATTTTCTGTGTTCTTGATGTAGAGCTTTTTTTTTTCCTCTTTGAACATACTTAGAATCACTCCCTTGAGTCCTCTGGTCTTTCATCTAATTCATATTCCTTGGTACAGTTTCTATAGGATTTCAGTTTGGGAAGAGTAATGTGTGCACGTACATGAGGGTGTGTGTGTGTGTCTGTGTGTGTGTTATTTCACTGAATTGGAATTAATACATCAAGAATTATTTTGTTGCTTGAGTCTTTTTAAAATAAGATATATTATTTCAGTTGAAGTATTTTCAGTGTTCAAGTGGGATTTGGCTGTACTAGAGTTGAAGTACTCAATTCAGAAATGGTTCTCTGATTTAAGTCAGGGTGCCTGGTTCATGTTCTTAATGAGAATTTAGATGTACATTTTCACATGAAAATGAAGAGCACTCTGGGATCTATACAGATTTCAATGTAAGAAATTTGAAGTAATACTTCAATCAGGGTTGATATTTGGACTTGCAGTAACGGGGTACTACTACATAATTTAGGTCACTGATCATGCTAACAGTGATGAAATAAATTGAACAAAATATTTCAAAAACTGATTTGAGAAAGACATTAAGAAGTTAGTTAAGAAAGCAGTATATAATCAAGTCAAAACTAGAGGTGGGGGAAGAGACTCAGTAATAATGCTATTAAAAATATTTTTACATCTGAATGTTGCTATCACTCTTGATTACAGATCAATCAGGCTTGTATTTCTCTTTGACCTTGTGCTAGTAATAAAGAGCTAGCAAACAATACATGAAGCAGATAATCATGATTTTTAAAAGTTGTTTTGACTCTAGGTGAACATACATCTAAAATGGAAGACTCGTTAGAAAATGCCCTGAGACACAGAGAAAGAGTAAACATGAAGCAAACTGTCTTCATAGGGAATAAACTAGCCTTTGTGTCTAAATCCCTGACTCTGTGGACGTTATCAGGAATTGGTAAAGTTTAGAGCAAACATAAATCTCTCTAAAAGAAGACAAAAGCTTCTATGTCTTCAACCCAATAACAGACATTTAAAAAAAATGTACTGTGCAACAAAACTAGCCAGGTATGGAAAGCAAGACATAATTAAAAGGCAACAATGTAATAGGTGATAGATCCACGTGTGGTCCAGGTAACTAAGCTGTGAGATATTAATGTTAAAATAACTATATATGATATGGTGAAGAAATAAAAGACAAGATTGGAGAGCTATTTCAATGAGATGGATGCTTCCCTGTGCTTTTCGGATGTATAATTCTAGTGGAGTTGATGACAATGCATGCATGGGAACTGAACAGAAAAGGTGGGAGCAAACTACTGGATTCAGTAAACACAGGTCCAATTTGGAAATTTGAATCAATGTAATTTTTGTCTAGACAAGGTATTTTTTTCTGAGCATAAAGATTTCACTTCACTCCACAGACAGTNAAATTCCCATCATGAGAGTGTCTTGATCAGACAGTGCTCTTATTAAAATTAACATGGAAGTGATTTACAAAATGGGCAAGAGAGAACAGCAGGTCTCTGTTATTGCTTGAAATTCAGAGGAAGAACAGAAAAAGGTTCTGATAGTGACTGTAATCTTGCACACATTATCCTAATGTCTTCTAGCTATCCTATGAGTTAAATGTTATTCAAATTTTACAGGAGAGGGAACTGAAGTTCAGAAATGCCAAATAATTTCCTGGAGAGAGAGACACACAGTTGCTCTTTGACTTCCTACCTAACCAAAGATTCTATTTCTTTACCATAACATCAAACTAACAAAAGCAGTGACTATGAAAATGGAGAAAGAATTAAAAAAGCAAAATAAGTACCCAGAAAATAGATATTAGTGATAAAGACAGGGCAAAGGGAAAGTCACATAAAAAATCAGAAAGTCAGGGTGAGGAGATGGCTCCATGATTAAGAGTACATCCTGTTCTTGCAAATGACTGCATTTAAATTCCCACCACCCACACCAGACAGCTCATAGCTACCTGTACCTCCAGGCCCACAGGATCTGATGTTCTCTTCTGGCCTCCATGGACAACCACACTCATGCACAATGCCCCCCCCCCGAGATACACACAAACATACATTAACACACACATACTCAGAAACACACATACACACATACAGAGATACATAAATATATACATACCACACAAAATTAAAAAATTTTAGAAATCAGAAAGTTTTTTGGTTCTGAACTACTTACTTTTCAAAGATAAAAATGGTATTTGAAATAAACTATTATAAATTATCTTTCAGCAGTATGTAACTCTTATTCTGCCTTTCTTTCTTTCTTTCTTTCTTTCTGTCTGTCTGTCTGTCTGTCTGTCTGTCTGTCTGTCTTCCTTCCTTCCTTTCTTTTGAGGTATTCTTTTTTTCCTTTTATTAAAAATAACTTTTCTATCTCACACAATATGTCCTACATATGGTTTCCCTTCCGTCTATTCCTCTGAGGTTCTCCCCACGTCTCCTCCCCTCCAGATCCACTCCCTTTCTGTATCTCATTAGAAAAGAAATAAGCATTTAAGGGATAATAATAAAACATAATATAATATAATATGATAAAATAAAAACCAACACATCAGAATAGGACAAAGCAAACAAAGAGAAGGAAAAGAACTCAGGAAAAGGCACGTGAAACAGATACAGAGGCAGGGATCCATGCTTCCGCACACTCAGGAATCCCATAAAAACAATAAACTGGAAGCTATAATATACATGCAAAAGACATCTAGGATAGAAGGAGAAAATACATGTATGTATATATGTATGTATTTGTGTACATGTGTGTGTATATATAATTAAACACAATAAAAAAACCTGAAATGACATTCTGAGAATTATGAAACAAGTAACTTCCAATGATACTGCTGAGTTTGTTTTCTGTTGGCCGCTTAGGTCTGGGCATGAAGCCTACCCTTAAGTTTGTTTCCCTAGTGAAAATCCTTTGGAGAAAACTAAATTTTCACTTGCAAGTGGTTATCAATTGGAGATAGCTTCTGGTTAACGATGGGGTCATGTGTTCACCTCTCTTTCAGCACTATGACTCTAACTGGTGCAGAGCCATGTAGGCCTTGTGNATGCCGTCTCAGCCTGTGAGTTCATATGGGCATCCATCCTGTTGATTTAGAGGACTTTGTATTCTTGGTGTCCTCCATCCCCCCTGGCTCTTACACTCCTTCTACCCCATTTTCTGTGGGGTTCCCTGAGCCCTGAGCCCTGAATCCTGAGCCCTGACGGTGATGGAGACATCCCATTTAGGGCTCAGTGTTCCAAAGTCTCTCAGTCTCTGCATAATGTCTGGCTCTGAGTCTATATTTGTTCCCATCTGCTGCAGGAGGAAGTTCTCTGACGATATCTGAGGAAGTCACTGATCTATGAGTATAGCAGAATTCATTAGGAGTCATTTCATTGGTGCATATTTTACTTTTTTTGAGGGGGAGTGATATTTGGTTTTACTCTAGGTCCTTGGGCTATCTAGTCTCAGGTTGCTGGTCATACAAGCAGCAACTAGTATAGGTTCCTTCTCATGGAGTGGGCCTTCAGTCAACTCAGATACTGCTGGGTTACTCCCACAAACTCTGTGTACCATAGTACTAGCATGTCTTGCAGTCAGAACACCAAGTTTGATCCAAGAGTTTATGGCTGGCTTGGTTGCTGTTTTTTAACAAAATCTCAATCGTTCAATTTTACAAATAAAGACTCTGGAGCCAGCTGCTGGGGTGAAAGTCTGCTAGCTCAGAGAGGCAGAGAAAGACCTTCTGACCTTCCTCTTCAACCAGCATCCCAGAAACCTCTCACTTCTCCTTGTCTCAAAAACCTACTTAAACTAAAACGTCCCTCCCCTCTACTTCCTGGGCATCTCTTTCTCTGTCCTCCTGACTCCTTACTTTCTGGTTTTTTCCCACATTCACTTCCTGTCAACTGGTAGTTTGTTCCACCTCTTGACCTATGGTTGACTTGATTTAATTCTGTTTACAATGTTCAAGCAGAAAGCTCTTAGATTAAAGGTGTGTGTACTAGGGCTGACCCACACCACAACTAGAAACAGGTTTTTCCAGTAAATAATGCAATCTCGGGTTCACAGTGTGATCAAATATCCTGCAACACTTGCTGTTTAAGTTTCTCCTTTGGTAGCATGCAGAGTAGTTTCCTATACCAAAACCACTAGCATGTAGGAGTGAAGGCACCAGCTCGATTTCTTCATATTCAATGAGTTGTACAGGTATTGCCTTCAGCAATGGAGCTTGCTGTCAGTTAGTGGAAAGAAAACTATAGTCTTGGCAACAGTCTGGGTTCAATTGTTCTCTTGCTCTAGATAAGACTTCAAATACTGTATTGAGTAGGTATGGAGAGAATGAACAGCCTTGTCTTGTTCCTGATTCTAGTGCAATTACTTTGAATTTCTCTCCATTTAAATTGTTGTTGGCTATGGGCTTGCTGTAAACTGACTTAATTATGATGAGACATGTCCCTTGTATCCCTGATCTCTCCAATACTTACATCATGAAGGGGTGTTGGTTTATGTCAAAGGCCTTTTCTGTATCTAATGAGATGTTCATAAGATTTTATCTTTCAGTTTGTTTATATGATAGATTACATTCATCAGTTTACATATGCTGAACCATCTCTGCATCTCTGGCATGAAGCCTACTTGATCAGAGTGGATGGTCTTTTTTATGTGTTCTTATATTTGGCTTGCAAGTATATATATATATATGTGTGTGTATATATACATATACGCATATATATATATATATATACTTGTATACATATATACATATATATATATGTTTGTAAGGGAAATTGATCCGAATTTTCTTTGTTGGCTCTTTTTGTGATTTGGGTATCCAGGTAACTATGTCCCCTTAAAATGAATTTGGCATTGTCCCTCTGTTTCTATTTTGTGGAATAATTTGAGGAGTAATGGCATTAACTCTTCTGTTAGAGTCTGTCAGAATTCTGTGCTAAAACTGTCTGGCCCTGGACTTTTTTGGTTGGAAGACTTTTGATGACTGCTTCTGTCTCACTAAGGGCTTCAGGTCTGTTCAAATTGCTTACCCGATCTTGACTTAACTTTAGTAAGTGGTATATATTAAGAAACTTATCTTTTAGATTTGTAGAAATTCTTTCAAAATTTGCAATTTGGTGGATTACAAGCTTTTAAAGTATGTCTTTATGATTCTCTCAATGTCCTTAGTGTCTATTTGTTAATGTGCAGCTATCATCTTTAAAATTGTTAATTTGGATAGTCTCTCTCTGCCTTTAGTTAATTTGGATAAGAGTTCACCAATCTTATTGATTTTCTCAAAGAACCAACTCTGTTTCATTAAGTCTATGTATTGGCATTTTTTTGTTTGTTAGTTTCTATNCTATTGATTTCAGACCTGAGTTAGATTAGTTCTTGCTGTCTACTCCGTTAGGACATGATTATTCTTTTTGTTGTAGAGCTTTTAATTGTGCTGTTAAATTATTCTCAGTTTTTATTATAGGCACTTAGTGTTATGAACTTGCCTCTTAGAACTACCTTCATTGTGTTCCATAAGTTCGGGTATGCTGTGCATTCATTTTCATTTAATTTTAGAAAGTCTTTAATCTTCTAATTTCTGTCATGACCTATTTTTCATTCATTGGTGAGTTGTTCAGTTTGTATGAGTTTGTAAACTTTCTGTTGTTTCTATTGTTTATATTAAGCTTTAAACTGTGATGGTCAGATAGGATGCAGGGTGTTTGGGTTTTTTTTTTTGGTTTGTTTTTATTTTTTTCAATTTTCTTGTGTCTGTTGAGGCTTACTCTGTGTCCAAGTATATGGTCAATTCTGGAGAAAGTTCTATGAGGTGCTGAGAAGAAAGTATATTCTTTGTGTTTAGGTAAAATCTTCTGTAAATAACTGTTATGTATGTTTGGTTTATAAAGTAAGTTAATTCCAGCATTTTTCTGTTTAGTTTTTACTTGGATGGCCTGTCTATTGGAGAAAGTGGGATATTGAAGTNTTCCACTATCAGTTTGTGAAGGTCCATATGTGATTTAAGCTGTAGTAGTGTTTCTTTAAAAACTTGGGGACCCTTGTATTTAAGTCATAAATGTTAAGAATTGAAATGTCATCTTGGTGGATTTTTCCTTTGATAAGTATGTAATGTCCTTCCCTATTTCATCTGATTAGTTTTGGTTTGAAGTCTATCTTATCAGATATTAAAATGGTTATATCTGCTTGCTTCTTAGGTCCATTTGCTTGGAATTATCTTTAGTCATTGTTTTAGCCATTAGCCAGAAGGTGATGTCTATCCTTGATGTTAAGGTGTGTTTCTTGGATGAATCCTGTTTTTGAGTCCGTTCTGTTAGTCTGTATCAATTTATTGGTGAATTGAGACCATTGATGTTGAGAGATATCAATGAGCAGTGTTTGTGGATACCTGTTAATTTCCCATTGGGGTGTGTGTGTGTGTGTGTGTGTGTGTGTGTGTGTGGTGTGTTTCTCCTCCTTTGATTTTCTGATCTTGGATTATTTATTCCTTGGGTGGTGGTTGTTGTTTGTTTGCTTGCTTGCTTGTTTTTTTATATGGTTAATCTCTTTAGGTTGGAGTTTTCTTTCTAGCACCTTCTATAGGGCTAGATTTTTAGATAGATGATACTTCAATTTGGTTTTATCATGGAATGCCTTGATTTCTCCATCTATTCTGATAGAAAGTTTTGCTGAGCATAGTAGTCTGAGCTAGCATCTGTGATCTCTTAGAGTCTGTATAACATCTACTTAGGCCATCTGGCTTTTAGAGTTTCCATTGAGAAGCCAGTGACTTTTAGAGTTTCTATTGAGATGCCAGTTGTGATTCTAATAGGTCTACTTTTATTTATTACTTGATCTTTTACCCTTGAAGCATTTAATATTCCTTCTTTGTTCTGTACATTTAGATTTTTGATTATTGTGTGCCAAGAGGAATTTCTTTTCCGGGCCTGTTTGGTGTTCTGTAAGCTTCTTGTACCTTGCTAGGCATCTCCTCCTTCAGGTTAGAGGAATTTTCTTCTATGCTTTTGTTGAAAATATTTTCTGTGCCTTTGAATTGAATTTCTTCTCCTTCCTCTGTTCCTATTATTCTTAGATTTTGTCTTTTCACAATGTCCCAGATTTCCTGGATTTTTGTGCCAGGAATTTTTTTTTAAGATTTAACATTTCTTTCATCATTTAGCCATTTCTTTTATTGTGTTTTCAGTGCCTGAGATTCTCTCTTCCATCTCTTGTGTTCTGTTGGTGAAGCTTGCCTCTGAGGTTCCTATTAAAGTTCCTAAATTTTTTATTTCTCTATTTCCCTCAATTTAGATTTTCTTTGTTGATTCTATTTCTACTTTCAGGTCTTGATCTGTTTTTATTCATTTCCTTCCACTGTTTATTTGTGTTTTCATAGATTTTTAAGTGATTTATTCTTTTCCTCTTTAAGGACCTGGTTCATGTCCATTAAGGCTATTGAAAGTCTTTGTCTTGTGCTTCAGCTATGTTGTAATTTTCAGGGCCTGCTGTGGTAGGGTTGCTGGTCTCTAGTGGAGACATATTGCCCTTTCTGTTATTGATTACATTTAGGTCTATGGGTTTTAGAAGATCGTAATTCTAGGTGCTGATATCTGATCTAGTCCTTGTTGAGCAGGTGTTTTTGCTTGCTTGTTTGTTTGATTTCCCTTGGTTTCTGTTGCCCTTTATGGTTAGGAGACTGTTGTGGCTGTTTTGCCTGGTAGAGAATTCTGATGGGATCTCACTAGGTGTGGACACTGGGAGTTCTGGTAAGATGTGTTTCTATGTATTGGAGGCTGATAGTTAAGAATGGAGATGATCTTGGGGGGAGTCTGAGGAGGTCCAAAGGTGGGAACAAGCAGAGTCCTCCACAAGGATCTTCTTAGAGAATGTGGCAGAGGGTGAGGAGAGGCCACAACATGTAGTCTTCTACAGTGCTGGGGATGTGACTGGGGGATTGGATGTAGAGGAGAGGAGGGAGAGTGAAGATCTGAAGCTCACCTACCTGTTCTGCTGGCCAGCTGGCTTCTCTTGTAGGCTTGGCTGGCAGGTTCCCAGGGAATGCCTGCTGGAGTTGGAGGCTGACTTAACAGGATGGAGAAGAAGGCTGGAGAGCAAGATCTGTGTGATCCACTGGAGGCCATAGCAGGTGGTCTGCTCCAGAGCTGCAGGTGAGGGAGATTGGATTTAGAGGAGAAGAGGAAGGGGTGAAGTCTGCAGTTAGCCTACCTGCTTCCCTGCCTGCAGTGGAGGGGTGAAGTCTGCAGTTAGCCCACCTGCTTCCCTGGCTGCAGTGGTCTGTAGGTTCCCAGAGAAGACCTGCTGAAGTTGGGGTCTGGAATAAAGGGATGAGTTAGGGGAAGGAAGTTTGGAGGGGGAGATGTGTGTAATTCACTGGAGGAGGGGGCAGTAAGGAAGGGACGGGAGCAACACGTGGCCTGCTGCAGATTGGGGATCAGACTAGGGGAATGGATATAAAGTAGAGGTGAAGATTTGCAGTAAGCCTACCTGCTTCCCTGGCTTTAGTTTATTTTTCTTTTCTATAAACAAGTATGAATGTCTCTGGAGAGACTGGGTTCAGTTTAATCGGCATACACTTCTTATTTATATTCATAGAAACCAATAACCCTTCATGGTAAAAATCAATTCCTAGCAGAATGCCCTTTATTCAATATTTTACATTAGCCTTTGAATAGTGAACTATATCATGGAAGCTAAACCACTCATCTGCTCTGACTTGGGCTACATAAGAAGAGTACAACCTTTGTGCCTTGCCACAGACCTCTCCTGGGCCTGAGTGCAAATCCACAGGCTGACATTCTGTGTACTTGCGGATCTTCATTTTCTACCCATCCATAAGAACAGATCTAAAGCAAATTAGGTAGAAAGTTGCATGGCATTGTTTCTATTCTAGGACATGAACAGCTAGAGCAAGTAGAACTAAACTTTTGCACCTAACAGGTCTATTTATAAATTCCTGCCAATTATGTCTGTTTCACCCTGTGTAAACCAAGTACTCCTGAAACACTGGAGCTTGTTTTATAAAATAATAATGATGAAGAAGACATCATGTCCAAACTTTGAGAGCACCCTTGACCTAGGCATACAAATTTTAAGTATAAACACCACACATATGCAAATACTTATACATTACCAGAATTACCATCTCTTCTTAAAGCTCATCTATAGATTTTATAATTAACAATCAAGATGGTTACTTTTCAGTATACTGAGGACTTCTCTAGAGAATAATAATACATTAGATAACTTTGGTGTTTTGTTGATATAAAAGTGCTAGATTGGAAAAAATCACCGAAAGACTAGTATTCAAGAACATTGCTACTAATATTTTGAGTTCCCACTTTTCCTTGTCCCTTTAATGTAATGACCACAACTCTAGGGAAGGCTGTGAGAATCGTCTTGATGAACCAGGCAAATATGACCTTCATATATAAGGAGAAATTCTAAACAGTCACAGAAAACTACTTTATTTATGACCGAGGACCCTTGCTATTATCAAATCAGTAATGTTATTGTTCATGAAGGGTTCCCTTACATCACACAGTTTATCTGACTGTTCACTCGGTGTTACAGTAAGAGCCACTTTTCTATTTTGCGGATGAACAGGGACAACATGGCTTCTGTTCCTGACACACATATAGGAAGCAGCATAGACATGATTCCAACCCCAGAGAGTCTAGCTGCAGGGACCACAGTAGCATTTCATGTTATCTTTCTTTATGTACAATACAGAATATATTTTAGGAAACTTTGATAAATAACGAAGAGTCAAGCTTGAGGATTTAATGAACTTACTATTTTTTTCTGAGTGCAAGGCCCAATGGTACTTTCTGATCTCAGAGAAAGTTCTCCATTCATCCACATTCATCAACATGACACAGAATTCTCAGCTGTGGACTGAACACGGTCCTGCCATTTCCAGCTGTGTGTGGAAGAAGAAAGATAAGGATACTGGGAGAAGGGGTGATGGTGGCAGAGACTGGTTAGTAAGTAGTTCAACAAACATTTTTAGTTCTTCCTAAAACAGAGCTGGATGGCATTTCACGGCATCCCTTGAGGTTAGGCATTACCAGGTGCAAATGTTTTCATATTAAATACGAGCAGAGGAGAGATGTGTCATGGCGGGCTGGGACATTTAACAGGCAGCTTTGCATTCTGTACTGCTTTTAACTCTTGCCCCCAACTCAACAGCACAGAGGCACTGGACCATCACAGTATGAACCACAGGTGCACAGTGAGCCTGAATCAGAAATGATTGTAATCATGGGGCAAAGGCTGCCTATAACTCAGCGGTACCCATTGTAGACTTTACATGAGCAGGAAATAAACACTGACCGTATTTAAGCTATTACGCAAATGTTATCACAGCAGAAATTGTCACCTCTGCCAGCAACGCATTCTTCACATAATCTTTCTGTAGACTGGTTAAATATAAACAATAAAAATAGTGCCATAAAAGCAGAGAATTTAGACTGGTTTGTCGGGCTCTTTAACCCAAGCTGCACTGTGCACACACTGTTTGTAACCTTTAGGGACTCATAAGTCTTATGCCATACATTTTTTCAGTTTGCAAATGGTGATATGGTGATTATAGTAGTGCATTCCCAAAAACGTTCTGTGAAGACTGAGTTACTATCTTAAATCACAGGAAGCAAAATGTCCACTTCCTTATATTCTACATAATTATCATATTACTCATAATAATGCTGTTTATATCAATACATTGTCATTATTCATCTCCTATCTTGTTCTTTAGTCCAATTGTAGAAGAGTTAGGTGAAGCCTGTGTTGTGTGTGGCCTGAGTGTGGAATGTCTCCCAGGGACTGGTGTTTGAACACTTGCTCACCAGCTGCTGGTACTCTTTGGAAAGGTTATGGAACATTTAAGAGGTAGATCCTTGCTAAAGGAAGTTCGTCTCTGGGTGTGGGCTTTGAGATCTTACTGCCTGGCCCCCTCGCTCCTCTTTCTCTGTCTCCTGAGTGTAAATACAATGTGTTCAGCCAGCCTCCTGGTCCAGCCATCATGCCGGCTTGTTACCAGGACTCTATCCTTCTGTAACCATAAGCCAAGTTAAGGCCCCTTTCCCTTGAGATGCTCTTCCCGGAGTGTCTCAGCATAACAATGACAATGTTAATAGTGCTCTAAATGATAATAAAGACATAACAAGAACCCTGAGCTCTTCCCCAGTCATTGAACTGACTACTCACAGTGTAACCACCTTGACAGTTAAGGAGACATTTTAAAGAGGGACACCTGAGCCTTTTCCTCCAGCACTTAAGACTATTGAAACAATGGATTTCAGGAATTAAAAATTCTCCAGGAAGCCATGCTGGCAAAAGAGAAAGACTTAAGCCTGAGTGACAGCCAAACAAGGAACTTGCNTCTCAGGAAGAGAAGTCACACAGTACTGACAAATTAACATATTCCTATTTCCTGGATTTGTCTAATATTTTCTGTACAATTTTAACCCTCCACAGAAAAGGTGAGATAAAGCTAGGAGACTTTCTCTAGTGCCTTTGACTGAGATATAAATAAATTCATTGTCAATTTGTCTCATTTCTTAGAAGGTTTATGAATCTAAATGCTTCTTATAAAAATATCCCTTATTAGCCCCTTTTGTTATCTATAAATATTATTAAATACAAATTTTTAAAAGAAATCATACCCAGAATAACATAAAATAGAAATTAAATAGAAAATTTGACATCAGCCAAACAATTTCAGTAACTATAAAGGTGACAAGGATGGTAATTAAAACCAGTGGTATGAAAGCAGCAGCCCGATCTATAACACCACGGCACTCTAAAGAGACACAGCTCCAAACAGTTCTAGAAGAGGACACCTCAAAAACTAAGGAGAGCTAAAGACACTGGAAACATTTAGATCCTTGTGTGGACCTCCCATTCTGTGGATCTGAAAAAACATTCCCTTCTGACAGAAAGTTTGGGGAGCCATGCTCTAGAGAGTATAGTGGAAGATTCCAGCGCTAGGCGGTCATCAGCTGTATCTGCACCAGGGAATCCATCACATCTATAATCCCAGCACTCCACTGGCAAAGGTAAAAGGATAACAAGTTCCAGGCTGGGCTAAATACCTGTCTCAAACTCTCTAAATGAAACAAAACAGAAACAGTAGGATCAAATGGAAGCTGACCAAGACAATATTGAGTTTCCTAATCTTATTATCCACGAAGAAGTTTTTCTTCTACTCTGTTAGGCTCGGTTAAGAGGAATGTGTATTAAATTGAAAAAAATGGCAGATTAATGGGATGAGGGAGCATAATATTCATATGTATGTGAAAGTTAACAAAGGAAGTAGCTCTTTTAAAGCTTAGTTAGCAGTTTATCTGCCGCGGACCGGCCCAGGGAGAGGGTCGTTTGACCGAGGGACGCGGGGCGAAGGTACTCAGGAAAACTGGGAGACTGCGGAGTGACAGACAGACACAGACACGAGAGTGCTGTGAAACCGCTGTAATTTTACTTCGTGCAAAGCTTTGTATATATAGTGAGTTACAAAGGAACTTGCCTGAGGTGAATAAAAGTAACACGAAAGCATGAAAAGAATAGTTATTGTGGTTGATTCACAGAATTTTCCTTTTAGTGAACCATTTTTTGATTGCAAAATGCATCTTGATAATTCTGCAAACTTAATGTCTCTTGTTTATGGCCCTAAGTCTCGTTCCCCAGAAAGGAATTGATCAAAATAAGAGTTAGGCTTTAACCTGAACTATGACTCTACCTATTTGAACAATGGGGCCATTTGCTTTAGTATTCTTTCTTTTTCTTCATGCTCTATCAAACACCAGGGAGGCCTACTCCTTGGCATTCTGCTCATGAAAGGGAGCTCATGCCATTTCCTTCTTCTCCCTTCATAATTAACCCATCTATTGCCTTCTTCATCATTGCCAAAGCGCGCAATTCTGCTTCCCTGGAACTTCTGTGGCTGGAGTGTGGATTTCCTAATAATTGTTGAATTTTTTTATTTCTGTTTTTGTTTCTTTGGGAATTTCTACCATTAATTCTTTCTACTCTAAGTTATCTATGAAATCATCTATTTCCCATAATTTTTCTGACTCTGATTCAATACTCTGTAAGCAGCCCTAATCACAAGGGGTGCTTGAAGCACAAGTTTCTCTTGTGTTGACTGATTAACCAATACATCCATTGGTCTTCTAGGAAGTGCATGTGCTTGAGAACACACAGTAAATAGAATTATGAGAATGAAAAGTNCAAGGCAAACCCAAGCCAACCATCCGCGCCAGTAGGCATTACGAAGAACATGATACTCGGGAATCATGACTCTTGTTTGCAACCAGGGACCCGCCGAGGGCTTAGTCCCGCAGGGCGCGAACCCTCCTTCCTCGTGCGACCACCGAACTGATGGCATTTGTCACACTGGCGACACCGTCGTGGGTGTGGCATTTATCCACCTAGCCTAGTTGGGCAGGAAAGAGTTCCAGAGTAAAAGCTTCTGTGTGAAGAACTAAAATGTTTCTTCAGGAAAGGCAAATGGAATTTAACAGAACAACAGGAGACAAGGATGTTTGTAATGATTTTCTTTATGTGGCTGCAGGTCTAATTTTTATGTTTTCTTCATGGCCAAAACCTCCCCTGGAGAGGGAGTCTACTGTGTCTTCCTGGGAGCAGGCCCTCCTGATGATGGGTGACTGGCACCTTCATGTCCCAGAAATTGCTGCTTTAACTCTCAGAAGAAAAGCCCAGAGATTTCTCTATGTATCCATTAAATGACAAATGACTTCACCTTAAAATACTCTTGATACCAACTTTGGGCATCTACATGGGCCACATATCATCATACTGGACACCCAGACTTTTCCAAACATGATTGCCTTCAACACATAACTGAAACACGTGTGTCTCACTTAGTGACGAGTGAGGATTACAGTGAACAAATTATAGACAAATTATTTACAATATATTTTACATTTGTCTATGTAGCTTTCGGTTTTATTTCATAATGTAGACTTAAGTTACCATTTATTGTCTTCATTTTAGCATAAATAACTACATTTAGAGTGTTATGGTGCACCTATGGTCCCAGGACTTGGAGGTCGATGGTGAAGCAGAAGGTTGTTGTGAGTTCAAGAGCAGCCTGGACCATGCAGTGATTAGCAAGCCAACCAAAGCTACACAGCAAGACCCTGGCTCACAAGATGCAAAGATAGAAAAGAATTTCTGTTACTGTTTCCTGTAGGTGATCCTCTTAGCAGTGAGCTGTACCATGTCTTATTTCCTCACTCACAACTGAAAAAACTCTTTATCTAACTGAATCGAGGGTTCCTCGTACATAGTAAACCATTTCCTTTTACTGCTTTGAAGACTTTCTTGCTATGTCTAGACGTCAATGTATACTAGATTTAAGCATGAGTCTCTCTGAGTTATGCCACGGAGTTCATGGAGCTCATTGGATGGAGAGATTTAGGATTTTCAGTGCTTTGGGAATTTTGGAGACATTATTTCTTTAACATTTGTCCCCTTTCCATTCTACTCTACTCTTGGGACACTATGACAGTATGTTTGCTGGGACCTCATCATTTTCAAACGCTCTGTTTATTTTTTTTTCATTTTCCCTTTTCCTTAGAGTCTGTATTGATGTATTTTCAAGTTAGTTGGTTTTTCTTATACTATTTCTAATCTATTATTAATCTCTTCTAGAGAGTTTTGGATTTCAATGATTATACTTTCAACTCTACTTTGTATTCAATTCTTCTTAAGTTTTATTGATATTATTCCTATTAATTGGTATTCCATGTTTGATGTGAAATAATTGTTATATGTACCCTTTAATTATTTAGTTATAGCAGATTTGGCTTCTGAACATACTTATAATTGATTTAAGGTCGTCAACCATGTACAGCGTTATGAGATCCCTAGGGATATTGAAGATTGGCTGCCTTTTTAATGTATGTGCATGTCTGTCTCACCATTTTTGGTTTAAATCTGCACATTTTGGATATTGTATTATGACAGCCCTGCTCATATCACTTTTCTATCTGGAGACAAGAGAGATGTTTCTGTTACAGTTGCTATTGTCTTTATCATTGCTTCTTATTTACTTAATGGCTTCCTTAAGCTAATTCTGTAGATGATGCTGTGTAACATAATGTGGACTAATTCTGCAGATTCTATTCACTGTGCAGCATGTGACAACAGAGTTCCCTGCCAGCATCTTTAAAGTTCTTTTTAATTTTTTAAATCTAGCATCCTATGGCTCTTCTGGAGGCCCATAAATATTGTGGTGATTCAGGAATACCTCAAGGAGCTTTTTAACTGACTCTGTAAAAATCTTTCACCTTTGCCAATGGAGCTGGCATGGAAAGGTATCATTGTAAGTTTCAGGCCATTTGGAAGACATTCATGTTTTTTGTGTCTTGCTCTCAGGGAGATGTAGGTTCAGACACAAGTCAGGGACCAGGACATTTCCCTCTCCCTGGTTTTCCCTGAGCACACACAAAGGCCCAAATATAACTGCAGGTTTCAATCCCAAGACTATATTAGACTATTTTCCAGGTTCCCCTGGTTACCAAATGACTTCCTTTTAAATGTTTGACTAGGCTTTTGTGTCTCCAACTAAAATTAGTATGAGGCAGCTTTGATGTTTCCAGCAGATTGCTATTATTTTCAGAATTCTATCCTCTAGGGATAGGACTTTTTGCACTGTGTGAGCTCTGAGTCAAATCAAATAGCTACAACCCCCAGGGAATAAACTTTTCAGTGCTGTTACAGACAGCTCACAACAGCCTTGCATTGGCCATGGAGGTTTTATGCGAGTCTAAGGAGGCCTCACCCTCAGCTGCAAGCATACTGCTTTTCCTGGGCTACTCTGTCACTGAAGGAGCACCGGGAGGATGAGGAGATGACCCATGGTTAACCACTGCAGGCCCTATGGGTCTTCGGGATTTGACTGACTTTCAGAATTATCAAGTGCCTTAGTGTTTTGTTGTTGTTTGTGTGTGGGGGGGGGATGTTTGGAGAGCTGGGAGTGTGGGGAGGTGAACAGTTCCACAAAAGTCTTGGGGATATCACAGAAATTCTTACTTTCTAAGGCACCTACCTCTTCTCCAGTCTAAGCAGCTGCTGTCAGTCAAGTTTAGCAGTCTGGGGATGAAATGTTTCGTTAACAACGGTGTCTTTAGTAAAGATCAATATATCAAGCCCTTTACATAGAAATGGGTTAACAGAGAGTGATTTAGGTAGGCAAGCACACTGGTATGTAGATGGACAGTGAAAGAAAATAAGGGGTGTGTGTGTGTGTGTGTGTGTGTATGTGTGTGTGTTTGTGTATGTGCACGTGCATGCACATGTGTGTGTATGTGTGTGTGTATGTGTGTGTGCATGTGTGTGTGCATGTGTGTGTATGTGTGTGTGCATGTGTGTGTATGTATGCGTGTATGTATGTGTGTATGTGTGTGTGTATGTGTGTGTGCATG
>LZPO01055646.1:41916-58547 GCA_001675575.1 Neotoma lepida | reverse complement strand
CACCTGCCTCCACTGCTTTCCATGAGAGTGCTGTAATGAAAGCCATATGCCACCATGCCCAGCTGATCCACTACATTTTGATCATTTAGGGAAACTTTGAAAGCCAATTAAATTTCTTAAACCACTTCCTTTCATCACATGGTCAAATGTAGAATACACAGATTGTGTGAGTCTTGGGAATCAAACAGTCCATGAGACCTGCCTCTTGAATGCAACATAGTGATGATGGTACACCCCCTTCTGTTTTNACACCCTTTGAGGCTACATGCTAAATATGGTCCCCATATTATCCACATGCACTAAGAACACCAGCCACCCAGTTAAGGAAGTGAGGTTAGGAGCTGTCACATGACTTGTCCTGATTTGCAGAGCCAGAAAGTGGTAGACCTGGAGTTCAACCCCAGATGTAATGCTGAGTTCCAAATGACATCCATCCCTGATCTATGTCCTTCAAGCAGCAGTATCAGGGACAGAAAATTGCCAAATAATGTTCAATTTAAATTTAATAAGATTAAATTTATTTTGATTCAAGAAGAAGCTTTCTTCATTTTCAAAATTGATGGCAATTTCGAGAATTGAAAATACAAGTGGAAGAATGAATTATCTAAAGAACATTCAAATTGGTCCATAAGAAGTATGTATCAGAAAATATATTAGAGCTGGAACACATAAATGGAAATGGTACTAGACAGGGAATCATACCATGTGATGTTGATTCTGATTATAATGGTAAATAATCTCTTGATTTTCAATAAGGTATTTTATAGTCTTCAGAACACTGTTTCCCATTCATGAGATAGAGTAGGGTAGTAGTTCCATGACACCTATGGAATAGATAGATGTAAGATATGAAGTATGTAACCATATACCGATCTCCTAAAGAACACTCTTCAATAAAGCTAAGAGATTTGTGATGTGAAAACAATAAAGCCATAATCAGAATAGTGTGTGTCCTTGTATACCACAGTTCTCAGCAAATCTAGATATCCTGTCATAGCCGTATTTGTAAGGAAACAATTTTATGCACTGAATCCCAGTTCTAAACCCAGTCCATTTAGTATGAAATATTTCATCTTCTTGCTAATATTCCTGTATAGGACTAAAAAATTATTTATATCAAAATACAACCTTCATTTATTTATCTTTACTGTGCTCAACAGTGAATCACAACATTAAAGAAAATAGCAAATCTGAATGGTGACCTTGATTTCTTGATGCAGAGAAGTCAAACAGATTTCTTTTTCATAAAATTTTGGTAGAAGTATAAGTATGAAATGCTAAGTCCCTGGAACTTAATTTGAACTTTACANTTTTTATAATAAAAGATCAACCAAAAATCAATAAATTAAACAACTCAATATTAAAGCCCGTTTTTTTTCTCTTGATCAAATATATTTGATTACCTTGGAGAGTAACTGCGGTATCATCTCACCAAAATCTGTAATATCAACATTATAATGTTTTTCTTAGAAAGAAAGTAAGTGTAGAGAACTTANCCATGGGGAAAGAAAAGTTGTGATTGCCTTTATTTACATAAAAAAGCATGATGAGGGCCTGTGAACTCTGCTGTTTCTGACAAGCTGAGTTCCATCCCCATGATGAACATGGCCGGGGAAAGAATCAACTCCTGAAGTTTGTCCTCTGACCTCCACTCACCTGGTGTAGCATTCACAGCATCCACAGATATGCATACACACACACACACACACTAAATAAATAAATAAATACATGTAGTGTTCAAAATTAAAGCATAACAATAGAAATGTATTATTATAAAGTTAGCTATAAGCATTTTAAAAACCTCCAGGTAAATAAACAAGAATATGCAAATACAAGACTATGTAAACCAATTTCATCATTATCATTGACCACATTTTCAAGCAAACAATATTCCAAAAATCTTCTGCAGTTTTATGCTTGATGCAAGCTCATTGTATTTCATGAGGTATGCTTCACAGGTTGAAGGAATGAAGGAAGCATCAATCAAAATTCAAGTGGGTCAGACATTTGAAACTCAGTGGGCAGTCCATTGGTTAGATCTACACAATTGACTAGGGATAAACATATCTAACAATATGCAATATTTATTCTTTCACAAGCCATCTTATCAAACTTGATGGTTTAAGTTCTTGTTAAAAAGAAGCAGTAAAAGGTTTTTGCAGGATAAATTAGTATAATTAGGAAAATCTAAATGCTTCAGTTTATTATTGAACCTACAAAGGTATTGAGTGAAAACTATGAAGCAATTCCATTTCCATGGGAAAAAACGCTCCGTAGAAAAGTAAGAAAATCAGAATAAGACTAACCTGTAGTCAAGCTGCATTTTTGTCTGTTCTCTACAACCCATCTGAATAAATTATTCAATTTATCTGAATCTTATGAATAAAATCAGAATGCAGAATGATACCTAACCTCAAGCATCCAAGGAAAGATGATTTGCCTNTGAGTTCCTTTTATTCATTCATCTTTACTTCCCTGACTATGTGGTTTGCTAAGCAAAAATGTTCTATGCATTTTATAGGGAAAATGGAAACACACATCTGTTAAGGAAATAATCTGAAGAGTCTTGTAGAGCCGAGGTAGATTTTACATGTAGGTAGACATTTGTAAATCAGAGTTGCAACAGTTTCCCCTTATATGAAACTCAGGCTTGGGTGTTTACAAAGACTATATTTCTAAAAAGCTGCCCATGATCCTTTGACCACTAATATTTATGAAAAAGGTATCTTTATATGATATGGAAAATACATTCCTTATGATNTATTTTCACATAGTTTTATTCTTTCTGGAGTANGCAGGCATTTGAAGAATAGTGGGAATCTAAATAAAGATATTTTACTGTCCTAATATCCCGAGCTTTACAAACATTGTCTCCTCTGTAGCAGTCTTTAAGAGACATATTTCTGCATGTCAAATCATTCTTCAGTAGCGATGAACATCATATCTCTGCTGTGATCTTACTGGTACAGAATAATAATATATGATGCTGTTATTTTAAATACATATTGCATTCTTACTTTATGACATGTATGTCACTAAATATGTCAGATGCATATACTTTTTAGCATACCATTTTACTCAATTTTTTTATGTAATCATCAGCTAACAAATCCAGTGTGGCAGCATGGTTTCAAAAGGACTTGATTTCCAGAGCCAGGCCTCACAGACTTGAATGCAGACTCTGCTATTCATTAGTTGTGTGACCTAGAAAAACAAAATCTAGCCTTCAATTTCTTCAATGGAAAATGCGACTTGAAGGTTTATCTTAAATACCATCCAAGCTAGGTAGATTAAAAACTTAGAAAACAATGCCTACTGTGTAGTAATTATCACATGAGTGTTGGTAGATACACTTAATAATGATGTCGATATAGNTACNCTTAAAGAGTAACTGGTAACTGAACAGAAGAAACATAATACTGAGATAAATTTTGTTTATTGGTGTCACTTTTCATGAGGAAACAGATACATATTTACCCCTGCTAGGGCACTGATGGCACAATAAGGAATGGATTTTACCCAAATCTAGCCTGGTGGACAAATAAATTTGTTGGGGTTGCTTATAGTGCATGGATTCTTCAAAGGCAGTTGCATCAACAAATATCACTCAACTGGGTGAGGGTCCCAGAAAGATGTATTCTTGGGGATTTATAGGCATCACATTGGAGATTCTCTTCCCCCAGCCTTTGTGTATTGCTTATATAATCTGGGGAAGAGGCCNTAGGAGTTGTGTAGCTTTCTGAATTTCCTGAACCTTATAAGTTTCATTTGTTTGCTGAATCATATTGGCATCCTTCTTGCTTCAGTTCAATTCAGAGGAAATAGCTACATGATATATGCTACTTCCAAAAAAAAATAGAAAAAACAAAAAACAAAAAAACCAAAGCATGCTTAGCTCTGTGTGTTCATGTTCATCTGTAATCTCAGTCTCTGGAAGACAAAAACAGGAGAATTGCTAGTTCAAAAATAGCCTGAGCTACATGACTATATTGTGGGAACCCAACTTAAACTAAATAATTTGAAAACCTAACAAATTAAATAACAAATTGAAGGGGAAAGGAGTGTGGAGCCAGTAGACTTGAGAGAGAAAGAAGCTGGATACTGAGGTCCAAGATGGGTTCCATAGTAAGGAGTCCTGAGGACAAACCTGAATGAAGTAAGAAGTGATGGAGGAGGACCTGGTGAGACAGTCTGCCAGAAAGAGAAGCCTAGAGGCGCATTCAGGCGCACATAGAGAAGGCATGTTGTTCAGTGTTCTGATGAAGACTAAGGAAGCACGAGGGAGAGTCAAAGAGGAAGGTAGGAGAAGCTAAAGAAGGTTTTTCAGGGACTGGGAAGAGAGTCACAGAGACACTCTACTGCTGTTTATGCAGAGCCAAGGCCCAAGCTGTGGACATGAGTATCTCTTAATCATGCCACTGCCCTTGGGAGCAGCATGGTTTACTAAACCATGGTATACTAAAATTGCATCCATTTCTGTTTTGTTCTAGTTTGTCTTAATTCACAACACACTGATGGCTTACACGGAGCATAATTTCAAACTGAAGTTTCCAGATGTGTTTTTTATGGGGATTCTTGCTAATTTAGAGTAGCCTGTTTGTGTATATATGCCTGATTCTTAGAGGTTTACATTTAACCTCAGAATGTTTCATCCTCAGAATGTTCTTTTCAATCTTCTTTTTATTGATAATGTATGCACTGATAAATATGTCCTCTATCTTCATTCAGTTGGTAGACTAGAAGACAGACAGTTCATCCTGACGGATACAAATGACTGCATGCTAGCATGAGTCTGCTAAATTACTGGTAAGGCAGACTTCTCTAACAACTTTGCACCAACTTTCAACTTAAGTTGACATACAAGTTTCAAAGACTTGTCTAAGGTCCTATAGTATTCTCAGAAATTTCCAACCTTGTGAATTTTAAAGAGAAAATGAGAGATCAGCTACTAATATGACATACATTTCTATGAACTTAAAGTAAGATTCTTGGTCATCTCCCATATCAGTCCCATGGTGGAGATTTCTATCTTACTCCTATTAGTAGCAATTACACCAGGACACAGCCCAGAACCCACCTGAACACTTTTCTCTTTGTGACATCAAACTGACACCTGGTGCTTCTTTTTGGTTTTGTTCTGTTTCTTTGTCTTATATTTTCAGTTTTTTTTCAAGACAGGGTTTCTCTGCGTAGCTCTGGCTNTCCTGGAACTTGCCCTATAGACCAGATTGGCATCGAACTCAGAGATCTGCCTGCTCTGCCTCCTGTGCNCCAGAATTAAAGGCGAGCTCCACCAGGCCTGGCTGAACAGGTGCTTCTTTGTTCTCTTTATTGTACATCTGATTATAGAGGTCTTTATTTTCCACTAGAATTTATCAGACTTTTATTGGATCTTAACAGATTTTATACAGATCTTAGAAACCGGAATCCTTGTTTTATATCTGACTTTGATAAACATCTACCTGTTTCTCTTTTTCTACACAAGTATTTTCGTTGTTGTTGTTGGTTTGTTTGTTGTTTTGTTTTGTTTTTCAAGACAAGGTTTCTCTGTGTAGGACTTGCTGTACTGTATCTCACTCTGTAGACCAGACTGGCCTTGAACTCAGAGATCCACCTGCCTCTGTCTCCCAAATGCTGGTATTAAAGGTGTNCACCACCACCATCCGGCTTCTACACATATATTTTAAAATCTTATTGTAGATAATTCTACACAGTTATATTATTTGTCTACCTATTATTCTATTTCTTCAGTTACAAATCTTGTGTTTATGTTATGGGAATAAACACATTTTAGAACTTTTGTGCATGTACTACCATAGTCATGCCTAATGGTGCACAGATGTAAACCAGTTTTGTTTCTAGAAATCACAAGNTTGAGTCAGAACATTTTCAATTATATTTATCATAATTTTTAAGNCATTATTTCTTTAAGCAGTTTTAGGTTTACAGCAGAATTGAAAAGTACAAANTTTCTCACACTTCCCTGCTCAGCCCGTGCAGCCTTCCCTATGTGTGTATCTGCACCAAAGTAGCATGTTTCTTAAAGCTGGCGAACCTACGATGATATGTCATCTCCCAAAGACCACACTTTACATTAGGGTTCACCACTGTCCCATGTGGTGACTGGAGAAAATGAGGCAAAGGAATTGCCTTGAATTTGAGGAAAGACTGAACTACATAAGGTATTCAAAGCTCACCTGCACTACATAAGAAGACCTTGTCTTAAAAACATATATACACTCAAAAGAAAGAAAGGAGGGAAAGGAGGGAAAGGAAGGAAAGGAAGGAAAGGAAGGAAGGAAGGAAGGAAGGAAGGAAGGAAGGAAGGAAGGAAGGAAGGAAGGAAGGAAGGAAGGGGAGAAAGAAAAGAAAAGAAGAAAGAAAGAAAGAAAGAAAGAAAGAAAGAAAGAAAGAAAGAAAGAAAGAAAGAGAAAGAAAGAGGGAGGGAAGGGGAGAGGAGACAGGAGGAGAGGAGAGGGAAAAGATTAAAAGGGTTCACTCTTGGTCTTGTAAATGCAGAGTTTGCTCAAATGCATGATTCAATTCATCCTCCACCATAGTATCATACATAATGGCTCCACTCTTCCATAGACCTCTGTGTTCCAGCTGTTTGCTCCTTACTCCTTATGCCCTAATATCCAGTGTTCCCTTTAATGCACACATAATTCTGTCTTTTCCCAAATGCTATATTATTGGAGTTATATAGCACATAGCCTTTTCAGGTTGGCATATTTCTCCCATTTACGTGTATTTTAACTTCCTCAATGACTTGTCATTGGTTGATAGAGCATTTCTTTTTTCTTATTAAATGATGTTGTGTTATCCGTGTGAGCTCCAGTTTGTGCTTCTTCAGTAGTCACCTACTAAAGTANATCCTGCTTGTTTCCAGGTTTAGGAAATTAGGAATAAAGTTGGTATAAATGTCTGCAATCAGATCTTGGGTGGGCACAAATTCTTAATTCCTTTGGATAAATGTTGACAAGTGTAGTTTCTGTATTACATAGTAATTATATGCTTAATTTTGAGATAAATACTAAACTCTTCTTCAAACTGATTTCCTTCATTGCCTTCCCACCAGAAATGCATGACATCTGCACCCCCACCCCATGTTGCTCTCGGCACTTGCTGTCCTGTCTGGGCTTCTGTCCTTTCCCATGGCTGTGAGAAGATTTCTCACTGAACTTCTCTAATGACGTATAAGGAGAAATTTAGATTATAGTAAGCAAATATCATGTGCTTATTTGCCATCTGTATATATTCTTNATTGGTTTGTTTGTAAAAAAAAAAGTCTTTGGTCCATTTTTTCATCAGATTGTTTTCTTATTGATAATTGTTAGACNCCTTTACATTCTCAGTAGCTGTTTTTTAAACAATGTCTTTATACACACCTCCCCCTACCAGTCTGTGGAATTTCTGTTTTCTTAACAGTATCAGTTACAGGACAGAAACACCTTCTCACTAAATTACACCCCCAGCCACTTGTAGTTTTTCATTTTATCTTTAGGTCATTAAGTCATTCTGAGTTAATTTCTATAGTGTTTGATATCTGTGTCACGATGGGAAGATAAATGCTCAATTATTCTAGAAATCTTTTCTCCACTGTATTGCTTTGTGCCATTGNCACCGACTGGCTATGTGAATCTATATCTGGACTCTTTTGTCACTTCCACGGATCTGTTTGTTTGTTGTTTTCTTTTTCTGATANTGAACTTTCATGGTCACTGTAACTTTCTATTAAGTCCTTGAAGTCAATGTCAGTCTCCAAGTGTGTTTGCTTTTTGCAGTTTTATGCTATATATGGTTTTTATAGCAGTAAAAAGTGGAGGAAATATTAATGTCCAAATATGATTGGACTTAACAAATATAATTTGTAAGTATATCATGTTATTAAAAATAAGTTGTTAGCCTTAAGTAAATATGAATGCATTTTATAATCTACATTGGAGACAAGCATCACCTCTAGCTCCAGTGTGTCCTGGTAACTGGGCAGGTCTTTATAAAACAATGTACTGTCCACTTCTAAATCTCAGAATTTCCCCACATATTCCATACTAGACACCCATTCATTAGTTTTCTACATGATATGTATCTTCTTGACATAGGCAGTTGGTCCTTTCCCTTAAGCATTTCTTTTTACTAAACACACACTGTACCAGTCCATTTTCTCACTTCAGGCCTCAGTTATGACTAATATATTTCAGGAAAGTCAACATTCATTATAAAGAGGAGGCAAACACTTATCTTTTCTGAATATATTATACAAAGTGGACCCATAACACAGCTGGAACAGCAAGTCCTAATATTGATTATGTTGCTTTGATTCTTAAAAATTATCTTGAGATCCAAGAAAAAGCCTGAAATTTATTATGAGTTGAATTAANTATATCATTAGTGTGTGGGGAAAAAAATCTCTTTTTCAAACAAGAAACCATGTCTGAAGGAACACAGCAATATTCTCCATACCTCCCACAACCTTACCCTTCAGGGATTCAGACTGAAGCTAAGGTGGACACTAAAAGCAATGTGTGCAATAAAGAAGGGTGTTTTTGTTTTTATTGGGGGGTGTTGGATTATATTTTCTTATTTTTATTCATCAGATTTTATCAAATAGATTGTTAACTTTGCATAGTTATTAATACATATAACTAAGAGAAACTATATTTTAACCTGACACTTAGCTTTTAAAAAATGATATAAAGTTGCCGGGCGGTGGTGGCGCACGCCTTTAATCCCAGCACTNGGGAGGCAGAGGCAGGCNGATCTCTGAGTTCGAGGCCAGCCTGGTCTACAGAGTNAGTTCCAGGAAAGGCNCAAAGCTACACAGAGAAACCCTGTCTCAAAAAAAACAAAATAAATAAATAAATAAATAAAAANAAAAAAAATANAAAATGATATAAAGTTAAAATTAATTGGTGAAAATTTTTTGAGGTCTGGTCCCATCAGAAAATAAATCACTCATAAATAACTCATTGAATGTATAGTGGTTAGTAAACATGCAGAAACCTAACCTAGTCTCATTTGCTACTCTGCTATATAAAAATAGAAAATGCCATTAAGTCAGATAGCTAAACCTGAAGAAAGAGTTGTTTGGTTTTTCTTTTTTTTAACCTATAGATTTGAAGCCATTCCATAAAAAGTTGTCAAATCTAAATTACTCTGACTTCCTTTTGGAAGACTGACATTCTTCAAGGCTAGGGGGGAAAAAGCCACTGTAGTGAAATCTACCTAATGGATGCCATCGTGTTTCTTTCCATTGTTTCATTTTCTATTCCTATTTCTCCAANGCCCTTAGCCACAGGACCACAGAGTGGTCCCCTTACACAAAAAAGAACTTGGGAAAGAAATAAAATTAAGTCTGAACTGAGTGAACCTTCCAGCTGTCAACTTAGATATTTGTCAAAAGTAGTGTAACATTAGGCAGGGTGATTGACAGGAGTGCTGACTTGATTGACTTAATGTGTCAACAGCACACAAAAGCTCCAAATCCGCCTTTTAATAAGTGGCTGGTACCTGCAGGCTAGAGAATAATGAATACTCTCTTTGAGCATCTTTTCTCTATTTAACCTGCCATTCTCTACCTTGTGTACTAGAAGGAGACACTACCTTTGTCTGGTATGAAAATACAGCTCTTGGAGCCAGTGTCACTTTACATAACAGAGACAAAGTGTCTTTTGCAGAATGTGGATTGGAGAGGAAGTGCTTCAGAAACTNAGACAGTACAATTTCAGAAAAAAATATAGCAAATCTCTTTTCCCAGTTTATATCTAAGTCAATTGGTAACTATTCATAAGCCAAGTAACTAGTCTACTCTCCATCTGAATGATAAAGCATGCAATTAAATGTATTTTATGAACAGAAATATTATATAACTTTTGCAATAAGGTAAACGACTTAAGGAGAAATATTAATAATATAAAACACATCTGATTCTTAACTACATCATACATAGATCTTCCTACTACACATCTAATCTAAAGTTCTGTTTATGGGCTGCAAAAGCACACATCATTTATTTATGCATTTCTTATTAATTTACCTGTAAAATATGATCTTTAAAGTAAGAAAATTAAATGTGTGAAAAATGAAGACGTTGTAGAACTTCATGTACTTATTTCCTTCCTAAGAGATGTTGGCTCATCAGAGACTCTTTNCAAGTGGAACAAGTGTAACAAAACTATGAAAGTCTCCAAGAAAGGAGTCTCCATGCTCCCTAANGTGTCCATCACAGCTAATAAAGTGATACTACCCATACACATGAACAAGTAAACTGTGCAATGTCCCCGATGGGAGATTTTGCCTCAGAACATGCTAGAGCATCATTACAGAGGGAGAAGATGTGTGCAGAGGCTCCCTCTGTACTTCCTTAATTTATTATTCTAACTTATTATACATTAAAACTCTATGCAAAACAATCTACACAGGTAGAAGTTTATGTTTTCAAGTAGTTAAATACTGTAAACCTTATCTCCCTTTGGATATAAAAATAATCCTATTTGGTTAAAAGATAACAAACTACAAATTGTAAACCTAACTTGAAGCAGCTCAATCTTTAATGAGATTAATAAGGAAATGCTGATGAAAACATAGCTTATGAATGTTAAAATGCATACAGAAAGGCAGAGAAACCCATTTAAGCAAGTAGTTGTTCCTCCTATGAACTCTNCTGCCTTTTCCTCTTCGCTCACTAGTATTTTATGTTTAAATCCATGTTTTTCTCACATTTAGAGCCTTAAAAAAATCTAAGGAGAAAACTTACCCATGAACAGTCATGATATCAAGTTAAATACCACTTCACACAGGTACACTACATCCACGTTCTTGCCCCTGCTAGGACTGATAGCCTAATTCCTGGGCCCTGCTAAGAGTAGGAAAGCTTTTGTAGCTGAGTTCAGCAAACAAGTACTCTGCTGGGAGCACAGTATGGCTTTGCTGAAGTCAGTCAATTTCAGGGCCCCTATTGTCTTCCAGAACTGATAGGGGCAGCAAAAAACTGATAGGGTAGTTACAGGAAATAAGTCAGGATGATCTGAAATTTCCAGCAGGATTAGAAGCCAGCCTAGGTAACATGGGATGTTCGAAGATATGTGATCTGTGTCTCAAAGGAAGAGGAGAAAACAGTTCAGGGAAGAAGAAAAAGAGAAAAAGAGTTCCATCTGTATTTCACATTGGTTCATGCTGGTCAGTTTTTGTCAAGGTGGCACAAACCTAGAGTTATCGGGGAAGAAGAATCTCAAATGATGTAAAGTCTCCATCAGATTGGAGGTTCATGATCAATGTTTTAATGCAGAATACAGAANTAAAATATAAGACTACAAAGGGTGTGTATGAACATCTAGAACAATTGCCTGGGTTAGTAACTTGGGTTTGTGGCTTATTAACTGTGTTGTCTATGTAAGTTAGTTAATATCTGTGTCTTAATTTCCTCATATTAATTATATAAATATAGTAATAATTTATAGAGGTGTTATGAAGCATAAGTATTTTTATGCTATTAAATATATATGTCTATTAAACACATGGTCATGTTCACTCCCACTATTTTAACTCTTAGAATGGTTCTCCCCACTTTTTCTCCTTCCATGTCCTTAAGAGGCTTCTTTTCACTTTAATGTCCATATTTTTCTCCCCTAAATTCCACAGATGTGAAAAATCTTGACATACTTAACAGCAAGGCTAGTTTATTTTTCTTAACGTGATGTTTCAGTTGCATCAATCTTCCTGAAAATGATATGTTGTCACTCTTCTTCATTTTGAATTTCAAATAAAACCAATTACAACTCCTTGTGTATAATGCTGCCTGGGGAGCCAGCCTCTGGGCAGCACAGGGCTCAAAGGGAAAATACACAGCATCAGTGCAAACTTGACATTTTTATCTGAGGGCTTAGGGAAAAAAACACTCACACGCTCTTTTGATGGTTTCCGTCTTCTCTCTCTATTCTTCTGTATTTTTTAAGGCCTATGTGACAGCAGGAAGGTCCAGCTTCTTCTGATGGACTGACTGGAACTGGACTCTCTTTTGACAGCCATACAAAGGCGTATTTATTGATTGTTACACAAAGTATTTCCTCATACCAAGGTCCCTAACGTTAATTTACATGTCTTACTGAAGGGGAACATCACATGCCTCCATGACTCTAGTCCTTTTTTATGCATTGTGTGCAATACACAATAATACAAGAGCCCCAGGTGCGCCTGAGGTATCTTGTGATGAAAATCATGGGATGGCCACAAGGCCTCCTCAGGAAAACAATCATTGTTTTCCACAAGGATCCTTCAAGGTCAAGGTACATCTGAAAAACAGCTGTTCATTTTAGTATTTACCCCATACAGTGATTCCACTAAATTCCTACAGAGTACAGGTGAAAATGCTCTGTTTTAGCTAATTATGCACACTGAAACCTGTGACTGCATCTTTCAGCATTAAGATTAAAGGAATTCAAGACAGTCTGGCTCCTGGGACTTAACTTTTTCTCTTAATCATTAACTTGAGCTACAATTTAGGCAGCTCCTTAAGTGAAACTCCTAGGCTCTAGCCGTGTAACATTTTCTTGTATTTACTTTTATTCATCAAANCTCTGTATAAGCTAATATTATTATTATCAATTAGACAGTACAGCTTAAGAAGAAATCATCTTCATAGTAATCCACAGGTAAAAATGCCCAGNAGAATGGGATGCTGCCATGAGATTATACATTANATTAGAGGCACTGGGGATTCTCCCCACACCCAATTCAAACATACCAGATATTAGGGAAAGACAGCAACAGCAAACATGTAAAGGTATAACAGAAGCAAAAGACATTTCAGGGTATGTAGTCTTGGGGGGGGGCTTGCCTAACCAAGAATTATCCATCAGGGGGTTGCCTCCTAGTGGGCCAACACCCTGAACCTCAATCACNACCTACTGCTCCTCCTCCTGCTGGCATGTGTACACATATAGCATCTTGTTAATACATTCCTCTATTGATTGACATCCAGACTGATTCGACAGCTTGGATCTTACAATAGTGGGGACACTGACACATAAGGATACACAAGTACCTCTACCATAAGTAGGCTTTGATACTTTTGAATATATACCCAGATACTATTGCTGGATTACCTGGCAATTCTACTGTTACAGTCTTCACACTGATTCTGATATCTACTGGACTAACTTACCTTCCCACCAATAATACATGAGACCAATGCTTTCTCTGTATCCTCATCAGCATTTNTTGTTTGGTTTCTTGATGACAGCCATTCTGACTGCAAGAGTTGGAACATGATTCTTTTTAACTTAAAAGGCGGGGGTATCTGCAAAGAGAAGATGACATTAGAGAGAAAAGGTAATGTACATGGGTCACATGGGGAAGTGAAAAACCCAACCCACTGGATAGCCCTTCTCTCATTTGGAGCTACAGTTACTCATATCCTGAGGTAACTTCCTGCTCTGCTCTCTCCCTCATCAGTGAAGAATGGAGCTGCAGTCCCTGGCCAGGGTCACTGAGTTTTGCACAGCACCGCTGGCAGTCTTAACTCACTTCATGAGCAGTCAAAGTATATCGAATTTTAAATGTTTTATAGGCTATGACTTGCCTTCTGGAAATTAGCTTTTAATCTATTTCATTATACCAACTTACAGCCCTAACAGACTAGAATTATGAATTAACTCACTCTCTTATTAAATCAGTTATTGAAAGAGCTTGATGGATTATGAACAACATGAGTACAAAAGTCAGAGAGGTTTGGTTTCATGTCACATTGTCCTAGCTGTATACTTCAGACAGTTTAACACCCCCCCTCCCTGATTTCCCATCACGGTTTCCCCAATTGTATCACAGGAATTATAGCAACCCTCCTAGCTGAGACAAAGAAATCTCTAATATGGTGTTCATTATCATTCCTTATCATCCAATAAGGACATTGAGTCCCACCTTACAACACTGTATTCCCTACAAGGAACNCAAAATTAAAATTGTTTCCAAAATGGTGGTAAAGCTCCTCTAGGAGATTTTGGCTTTGTTTTTGTTCAGTTTCGTTTATCTGTATAAGGACGTTATTGCCTCTTACAAAGACTGGAGATGCATTGATGCTTTGTGCTTAGGGATTCTAAAGATTGTAAAATGCACGAGACAGCCTAAGGGGGAAAGCTGCCTTACCCAAATGCAAATAGCATCCTAATTGAAAAACAGTTTAATAGAGGAGGCTGACAAATAAATCAACGATTATAATACAAGAAAAATAAACTAAATGTTATAACAGATGCAGTGAGAACATTGCTATATCATCACTGTTATCACAAGATGGTACCTTTACAGGGAATTTGCATTGTTCCATTTAGTCCTTTGCAGCCAGCCTTTGGGGAGAGTAGTATATATCAGTGCTCTGCAAACTTGAATGCACGTACAAATCAAGAGGACAACTTATTAAGATGAAGATTAAGACTCAAGTTCACTTTCAATAACTCACCTCCAGAAGAAACTAAGCGGTGTGTTATATAGAGCATAAATAACACTGGTGGTGCTCGGCCCAATCTCCCCTCTACAGCTGTNGCCATCTTTGAGTTTCTGCCCTCACCTCTATCTTGCTTAAAATTTGTTCCTGATGTATGTAATCTCTTCAGGAGACTACAAAGCTACCCCAGCTGTGCTGCCAGAACCCCCCCCAAACTAGAAATACCAATTAGTTCAGATCCCATAAGAGGCAACTTGAGGTCATGATTAACTAGTTCAAGAACAGGAAAAGCCAATCCCTTTGCCAAATGGGATAAACTCACTAGAACACACTCTCACTGATTTTGCCCAGAATCACGCCTCTCTGCTTTCCTCTTCCCTGAACTACTTTCAGGGCATCCTCCCTTGGCTCTCCTAGAAAAGCTTCCTAATATTTCACTTTCACGTGAAACATTACAGTATCTCCTTACTTCAAAGAACTCACCTGAAAATATCTTCAGCTCTGCTTTTTCTGTCAGCACCCATAGCTTCTGTCATTATCAAAGATACCTCCCAGGTCTCCCCACTAGTCACCTATCCATGCTGTCTTGCCGCCACTACTCCCTCTACACTCGGGCAGCCGTATTTTCACCACACCAACCCACTTTTCACTTTTTCACTCTCGCCAAGAGACCTTTTAAATTTTCAAGATTATGCCCCTCTGCAGCATAAATCCATGCACTGGCTGCCTTTGTTCTTNCAGTAAACTCCAAAGATCTTCCTAAAACACTGCCTAGAGTAGCAAGTCTCTGCTTCTTCCTCAGTGACCCCTCCTCAAATGCCCTGACCTTCTGGCCTCACCTTTGCTACCTCGCTTTTTTTATATCACATATGTTTTACCTCAAAGATAGTGTGCTCTGCTGTTCTCTCAGACTCCCCATCATTCATTTCAGATCAAATGTTATTTCTTCAAAGAAACCCACTCTGACTACTCAATCAAGTCAATTTCCCTAGCTTCCAGTACTTCCCATCACACATTACTGCATTTGTTGACTCTTTTACTGCTACTATGTTACATTAATTCACTTGTTTATTTATCATTTATTATTTATTGAAATCTTTCAGTATCACTGGAACATAAATTCTTTCTAAAAATAGAACATTTTAATTAATTCTTTGAGAATTTCATATATTTATAGAATGTATTTCAGTTTTTTTTCTTTGAGTTGAAGGAAGAGTTTATTTGGCTTACACTTCCATAGTATAGTCTATAACAGAAGGAATTCAGAATATATATATACACACACACACACACACACAGCTGGCCACAGCTGTAGAGGGGAGACTGGGCCAAGCACCACCAATGTTATTTATGCTCTATATAACACACCACTTAGTTTCTTCTGGAGGTGAGTTATTGAAAGTGAACTTGAGTCTTAATCTTCATCTTAACAAGTTGTCCTCTTGATTTGTACATACATTCAAGTTTGCAGAGCACTGATATATACTCAGGATGGCAGGAATCTGGAGGCAGGAGTGTAGCAGGCTTTNGGGGGGCCACTAACCAGCTCCCAAATCATGACACGGAGACTTATTGTTAGTTATGAATGCTTGGCCTTATCTTATGCTCGTTTCTAGCTAGCTCTTATAACTTAATTTAACCTATTCTCTTCATCTATATTTTGCCTCATGGCTTTTACTTTTTTTCCATTCTGTATGTCCTACTCTGTGTTTGACTGACTGGTGGCTGCCTGGCTGGCTGGACCCAGGCATCTCCCTTTCCTTCTCCCTCATTCTCTTCTCTGTTCTCTTCTCTTGTCTCTTGAGCCTAGATTCCTCCTACTACTTATTCTCTTTGCCCACCAGCTTCTTCTGCCTAGCTATTGGCTGTTCAGCTTTTTATTACATCAATCAGATGCCTTAGGCAGGCAAAGCAACACATCTTTACATGTTAAACAAATGCAGCATAAACAAATGTAACAAATCTTTGCCTAGTTAAAGTAATATTCCAAAACATAAACAAATAAACAAAGTGCAAGCCAAATAAACTCTTTCCTCAACTCAAAGNAAAAAAAAAGACCTAAAATACATCCTATAAATATATGAAATTCTCAAAGAATTAATTAAAATATTCTATTTTTAGAAAGAATTTATGTTCCAGTGATACTGAGAGATTTCAATAAATAATAAATGATAAATAAACAAGAAATGAATTA